>VONZ01001026.1:0-247298 GCA_012976165.1 Labeo catla | reverse complement strand
AACTGAATGTTTGTTGTAACATTCAGTTCCTCTCCATGTTGTTTGTCTTTGGACAAAATCATGTGAAACTGAATATAAAATTGAGTTCAGTCACAATTGAGTTAATTTGTTTTCTATTTATAAATAAGCAATTACGTCTGCTGAAGTCCAGAAACAAAGAAACAAAAAAATAGAATAGATTTTTTTTTTTTTTTTTAATTTAGGAAGTTGAACCATACTACTTTTATATTGAAGTGAGGAAGTTAATTAGAAATATGTTCCTTTTAGTTGAAGTTGGTTACTGCACAGCACAATGGAAGCAAAGCCCAACCACACTTTTCGGCTATAATTTGTATCATCTGCCTCTAAAATGAGTTCTCCATCTTCTGAATCAAGCTGTGCATCATTGAAAAGTGATCAATCATTGATTAATCATCTACTTGAATTCAATGATACAGTGACCTCTGACAACAGGTGAGACTGTTTTTGCATGTACAGTACAATATCATCAGTGAGTAATTGCATATCTATGGTGCATTCACAGTTTATTTAGTGCTGTAAAATACCATTCTTGTCTTTTGTCAGTGTCAGCAAGAGATCAGAGTCTCCACAACCCAGCTGTGTGTCTGTTAAGAGTGACACATCAATGGATCACCCATTTCAATTCAGTGATGAATGTGTGACCTCTGATCCTCTGTTAGTATAGACATGAGTTTGCAAATTCACTGTAGTACATGTAATATGAATAATGATTAAAGAGACTCAGTGAAGTAACATTAAATAAATACATACACACTTGCATGTGATCTAAAATCATATCCGGTATTTAATATTTTTCTGGTCTCTGACTCTACTGGTTATTGTAATCACTGTCATTTTGTTACTATTTCCTTTTTAATTTCATCAGAAAGCAGATATATGAGCCAGTCAATTTATTGCCGTCCTTTACATCCAACTATCAGACTTGCATTAAAAAGGAAGGAACTAAAGCGCTCCTGCAGACACACACACTGGAGACTGAAAACCTACAATGAGTCAAAAACCAGCACAAAACCAGCATGAAAAAGAAGTTTGAGAGATTACTTTAGGGAATCAAACTCCAAAAGAATGAGACCCTCCTGAACAGGATCTACACACAGCTCTACATCATAGAGGAAGAGAGTGAAGGAGTGAATGAAGAACATGAGGTTTTACAGATGGAGAAAACAGCCAGAACAAAACACTCACAAGACACTCCAATCTACTGCAATGACATCTTTAAATCCTCACCTGAACCAGGATGTGAGGAGAAAGACCAAATCAAGACTGTTCTTACTAAAGGCATCGCTGGAATTGGAAAAACCGTCTCTGTGCAGAAGTTCATTCTGGACTGGGCCGAGGGAAAAGACAATCAGGATGTAGATTTCATGTTTGTGCTTCCATTTCGAGAGCTGAACTTGATCCGAGATCATCAGTACAGTCTTCACAGACTTCTGCTGGACTTTCATCCTGAACTTCAAGATCTGGACTCAAAGATTTATGAGGAGTGTAAAGTTGTGTTCATCTTTGGTCTGGATGAAAGTGTGATCTGAGTGCAGAAATCCCTCAAACTCTGACTGAAATGTACATCCACTTCCTGCTGATTCAGATCAACATGAGGAATCAGAAGTATGAAGAGAAAGATCCAGAGAAACTCCTGCAGTCCAACAGAGAAGTGATTGTGAAACTTGCTAAAGTGGCTTTCAATCAGCTGATGAAGGGCAATGTGATGTTCTATGAGGAGGACCTGATTGAGAGCGGCATAGATGTCACTGACGCCTCAGTGTATTCTGGGATTTGCACTGAGATCTTTAAGGAGGAATCTGTGATTCATCAGAGGAAAGTCTACAGCTTCATCCATCTGAGTGTTCAGGAGTTTCTTGCTGCTTTTTATGTGTTTTACTACCACGTAAGCAGCACAACAGAAGCATCTTTAGATTCAGTGCATTATTTATGTAAAAGAGCAGTAGATAAAGCCCTTGAGAGTGAGAATGGCCATCTGGATCTGTTCCTGCGGTTCCTGCTGGGCGTCTCACTGGAGTCCAATCAGAGACTCTTACAGGATCTACTGACACACACAGAGAACAGCTCAGAAAGCATCAGGAGAACCACACAGTACATTAAAGAGAAGATCAAAGATGGACATGGACTCTCCACTGAAAGATCCATCAATCTGTTCCTCTGTCTACTGGAAGTGAAAGATCAGACTCTGTCCAGAGAGATTCAGGAGTTTGTGAAATCAGACAAACACTCAGAGAAGAAACTCTCTCCTGCTCAGTGCTCAACAATCGCCTACATGCTTCAGATGTCAGAGGAGGTGCTGGATGAGCTGAACCTCAAGAAATACAACACATCAGATGAGGGGAGAAGAAGACTGATACCAGCTGTGATCAACTGCAGAAAAGCTCTGTGAGTGTTTAATTATGTATTAATCAAAGTTCCTTATGAAAGGAATTATAGTTTCTGTTGTTGTGCCAATTAACACATCTTGTGTGTCTATTTTTCGAATGAAGTATTAGTGAAATACCAGTTGTAGAAAGATGCATTTTTCTCTTTTTCAGTCTTGCTGGCTGTAATCTCACTGCTCAGGATTGTGAAATAGTGGCATCAGCTATTCAGTCCTCAAACTGTGTCCTGAAAGAGCTGGATCTGAGTAACAATGACCTGCAGGATTCAGGAGTGAAAATATTCTCTTGTGGACTGAAGAGTCTAAACTGTCAGCTGGAGATACTACGGTATTAAGAACATATAAAGGATGATATATAGTTAGTCAGTCATAATGTTTGTGTGTTTGTAGTTGATCTGACTGTGTGTGTCTGTAGGTTGTCTGGCTGTATGGTGACAGAGGAAGGCTGTGGTTATTTGTCTTCAGCTCTGAGTTCAAACCCCTCACACCTGAGAGAGCTGGATCTGAGCTACAATCACCCAGGACAATCAGGAGTCCAGCTGCTCAACAACAAACTGGAGGATCGAAACTATAAACTGCAGATACTCAAGTATGTATACCTGTAAGAGTATTATATGGTTTTACAGTAGATTTCTTCAGTTGATTAAAAAAAGATTGAACAAACTGCGAATCATGACTAGTATAATTAAATTATTACCAAATACATAGTGTATATGTCACTTCATATTAATTTCTATAGTGTTTCATACCATACAAACTGTTTTAAAGTGGCTTTGCAGTAATAAACAATAGAAATAACATGTTAATTTTGCAAATATTTAAGTGGTACTGTAAACCAGCTTTATATAGAGAATAACATTGTCATTATTTAGCTCTGTGTGTGTGTGTGTGTGTGTGTGTGCATGTGTATGTGTGCATAAGTGTGAGTTTGGGTTGTGTCATAACTCATGTATGTATGCATGTGAGACAAGAGTCTAATGCCGGGTTTGGACTACACAATATTTTTGTCACAGATGTGATAGAATCCATCATAGAGGATCCAAAAATATTTTTGCATTCTGATGCCCATTATTATTTATGAACCACCACGACACCCTGCATCAAAATGGACGGTGCCAAAACGGGGTTGATATTGTGTACTCTGAACCCAGCACAACAGAGATCTTTTGTAAAGAAAATGAGTTATTTATATATTTTTGAACACTCATTATTTTAATTGTGCCACATCTATTTTACAAAATAGTAAAACATCTTTATTTCATAGTCATCACTGTATTGAACATAATTTGTTAGTGTTCTTGTTTTTGCCTCTTTTTAGTTTGGAACATGGAGGACATTTACAGGTCAGACCAGGACTGAGAAAATGTAAGTCCTGACACACAGACAAACACATACTTTTAGGTAGTGATGTCATTCATATTCTAATAACCCTCATCTCACATGCAGACATAATTATGACACACACACACAACCCCTATTTGCATGGATTTACAGTTTATCCTGATTCTTCAGTGTCTCTGAGTTAGACAAACAACAGAGGCTCTTTTAAAACCCATCACCATCTTGCAAATGTAAGAAATATAGATTGCATACAAACAAAATCACAGATGATTATTGACATCTGAATAACAATCTCAGATTGCAAAAACAAACACCAGTCCAGAGTGTTTTCAGCACAGTGTTGTATTATGTTGCACACTCAAAAAAATATTTCAGCCCTTAACTTAATTCAATTACGTACAAAATTTCCATGCATTTAGATTACATAGTTTTAACTTAAACAAATCAGTTAAACTTAATGTGATCCAAATGCATCAGTCTTACGTAAATGAATCAGGTAAAGTTGATGTAATATTTCCCAGTGTTAAACAAACCCTGCTCAGTGTTCATGTGTTTCCACACTACAGAGTGTTCAAGTAGCATTGACACAGTGTTGGAGTTAAGGAGATCAGTATGTCATGATTGACCAATAATGATGAACACCTGCTGTTTACAAGCAGAATCACAGAAGGAAAGAGAAACACAAGAATCAGCCACAGCCAAAGAGAAAATGAACTTAAATAAATGAAGACATTAAATTTGACTTGACGTTTGACTTGATTTCTGTCATATATCCACAAATATTATTTCAGAACATCTAAACAGAGGTTTAGATATTTTATTTTATTTTATTTATTTATTTTTTTTTTAAGTTTCAATTAACCTCATCATCATGGCGATCAGGGTTTACTTTAGTTGGACTCTTGACTTTTGATTTTTTTATTTTAACTTTTTTGGCTGCTGTAATTATGTGTATGAAGCACATTTATTACAGCAAAATAAAAAAGCCAAAAAGAAGTCTGATTAGATGTTCTTGGTTAGTTTTTATTGTTTGTTAAATCATTATCATCCAGTGTCATGATGCACTGATCTCATGCAGTGATTAGTCTATTATTTTCATAATGTTTACAACAGGTGTATGAAGTATTATGGATGTTTATCTTATACACTAAATCTTGAAATCTACAGCATCAGCTTGACACACACAGACATCAAGAATCAGCATTTGAATCTCAACAATGGTGACATTCAACAGCTGCATGCTGGGTAACAGCAGATTATAAAACTCACCCATGACTCCCAGCATGCAGCTGTTGAATGTCACCATTGTTGAGATTCATATGCTGATTCTTGATGTCTGTGTGTGTCTAAGTAATACTGGAGATCTTAAAGTAGTAATAGTAACAGTTCATACAACTACTGTAAATATAATGAAACTAAGAGGTAAACCACTGAACAATAATAATTAACCAAGAACACTTAATAAGGATCCTTTTTTTTGCGCTATACAAATGTGCGCTACGAACACAATTACAACAACCAAAGAACAAAAAAAAAACTATACTAAGGAAGTCAAGGGTCAAGAGCCCAACTAAAGTAAATCCTGTTCGCCATGATGGTGAGGTCAAATGAAACATTTTTTAAAATAAAACATCTAAACCTCTGTTTAGATGTTCTCAAATAATATTTGTGGATATACGACAGAAATCAAGTCAAACTGTAATGTTGTTTGTGGAGTTGTTTAATCAGAGATTTAATGTCTTTATTTATTTAAGTTCATTTTATCTTTGGCTGTGGCTGATTCTTGTGTTTCTCTTTCCTTCTGTGATTCTGCTTGTAAACATCAGGTGTTCATCATTATTGGTCAATCATGACATAATGATCTCCTTAACTCCAACACTGTGTCAATGCTACTTGAACACTCTGTAGTGTGGAAACACATGAACACTGAGCAGGGTTTGTTTAACACTGGGAACTATTACATCAACTTTACCTGATTCATTTACGTAAGACTGATGCATTTGAATCACATTAAGTTTAACTGATTTGTTTAAGTTAAAACTATGTAATCTAAATGCATGGAAATTTTGTACGTAATTGAATTAAGTTAAGGGCTGAAATATTTTTTTGAGTGCATATGCATTTTAACATGAAGCAAAACTTTCGCTCCTGATTGTTGAATGCTGCTGTAGATGGTAGAATATCACAGGATGTAAACAGATATCGAAGAAAATGTTTGGGTCTTTAATTACTGATTATGTGGCCAACCTCAAATTCAAAGTGTGGAGGCTGATGTTGAAAGTTGTCACTGTGTTTAAGAAAAACAACTGACATTTATATTCTGAATTAGTCTTTGTCTCACTTTCTAGTCTGTGATGTAACTGTGTTTACTGACAATACAAATTATTCATCTTAATAAACCAGTTTTTCTGATTTGTCAATATGAAATTGTACACTGTATTTAGATTTTTAATATGCAATATGCAATAATTAAAATTATAGGCTACTGATTTACAAACTGCTCCTGTTTTTATTCAGGTGCTATTTATTATAGTTGTGGTATCTAGCCAACCATGATACCACTCTGTTACTGTCTTGAATACATAAACTATTTGACACAATAGTATTTATATTGTATTAAGGTTATTACATTTCGTATCCGCTGAAACCACTGAAGGATATTGTTTATCATCCCTGTTTTGCTTTATATTCTCACATTGAAAATGAGGCAGTAGAGGTGATCTTAACATAACCATTTAAGACACACTGAAAAAATATTTTGCTTGTTGAACTTTGAAATTGTTTTTCATTTGGTAACATATACAATAACTGGTTTTGTTGAAATGAAATAAGTGATTTAAGATTACTGATTATAACTGAATTCAAACAACCTGAAATAAACTAGCTTTATTGAAACATAACAGTCAGTAGATGAACCTGATTTCTCCATTTTGGTAAAATTGTCACCATTCTTGAGATTCATGCGCTGATTCTTGATCTTTGTGTGACTCAAAAAGACACGGATCAAATCACTTCCTTTATAATAAAATAGAAAAATTTGATTGTCACAACATTATAAGACTAACAGCTCACATTTTCACACATTAGAGACTGACTATTGCATTAGTCATAAGACTAGACCAATAAGTGATTAATATCTGATAAGAGTTTTTCTCACAACTGTTGCAATAATAAATGTGCCTTAGAAATACACAATTGCAACAATCACAGAAAAATTGGTGTTAAAGTGCCCCTATTATGCCATTTTAAAGGTTGATAATATTGTTTTAATATACTCCCAAAACAGGTTTACATGTATGCAAGGTCAAAAAACACTTCAGTTTTCTCCAAAAATAGATTTAATTTTACCCCATTTCTAAATGATTCGTAAACGACTCGTGCGAAGCAGTTCAAAGAATCAGTCTCTCTAAACCCCTCCTTTCCGTGAGCCCTCACTGCTGTGATTGGTCAGATGGCGCAGTCCTTTATGATTGGTTTACCGCGTACAGCGTGTCGGAAAACGAAACGCCCATTGCCATAACTGACTGACAGCCCTGGATACTTGTCAATGCATAGAAAAGATGGCATCGATTTTACCATAACAATTCGAGCCAGAGTCTGATGATGAAACGGCCGAAGTGGCTGATCGACATGTTAACACGGTCTACCGTGGAAAGTGCTCGCAATTTGCTTATGTAAGTGAACCGGGCACACCTCTATGTTGTAAACGTCAACATTGTATAATGCATTAAGCGGTTTCACACCGAACGCAGAAAGCGCCACGCTGCCGCTGTGTTCAGTTCAGCCCTTCAGAGCAGCGGCAAAAGTTAATTTGAACAACTTATTTGAACTTTGTCCGCGGTCATGAACTTTGGTCGAGACCGAAACAAGCCGTCCTGGCAGGGCGGAAGGCATTGAAACGAATGGGTTTCATAGCACAGCGCGTTCCGCATTCGGTGTGAAAGCCGCTTCGTGCGCCATCCTTTATCATTACTCCAACTAATGAGACAGACAGACAGTCAAGCTGCGTCAATCACAAATTGTCAGACTACAGTGGACCCACAGCTGAACAACAGAACTACACAAGCGTGATTTAGCCGGTTAGCAAGACATGTGCAGGGTTGTTACACAACATAACATACACAACTACGTATTTTGAAAGATCGCCAGAAAATACAATCTTTGTAGATTCATCTTCTGGAAGTGAATATAAAACAGTTTTACAGTGTATGATACAGCATCTTCCGTATAATGTACATGTAAATTTCCATGTGACCTAAACCCCATGGAAATGTATGGGCGGGCAAGTTGTTCGCGACGTAGAACGTGGGCGGACATTATGCAGATCTCTTACTTCATGACGTGTGGCCGTAACAGAAAAAGATTTGAAATCCTGACAACTCATTTAGGCAAATGTGAGTCAACCCTTTTTTTTGATAGACAATAACTTTATCTATCGTGCACTGTCGGCTTCACAACTTTGCAGATAGTTTATGTTCACATACAGCTACATGACACACTGCATGAAAGGACATATTTGAAAAGGCATAATAGAGGCACTTTAAGTGTTCAAGAATCAAGAGCCCAGTTAAATCAAATGCTTATCTCCACAATGGTGACTTCAAACTTGATTATTTTCAATAAAACATCAACATCTAAACCTCAATTCTCAATAAGAAGTTTAGCATGAAAGAAATAAAGTCTTGTAATAAGTATTATAAGAGTCTTGTAATAAAGATTGTAATAAGTGTGAGAGAGATATGCTGATGATTTTGTAACCTTTTTTTAATACAGTGGTGCTGAAGAGTAGCGCTGTCCATTGTGATTTTCACTTTGTTGCAACTTAAAATATATAATAATTTCAAATCATAATTTCTCAGTGAACCAACATTCACTAATCAGCATGGAGCAGGTGTGCATGTTTTGAATGTGTTTGTTCTGAGCATTATTGGAAGTTGTATGTTGGGTCAGTGTAATGGATTTAAGTTGAAATAACTTAAATAGAATTATAGGTAGTATCAGATAGAAATACCTCCTTGAAGTAACAACTCCACAGGTTCACTTTTTACAGTGCAGTTGTAGTGTCATGTGTCATCAACACAGTTAACATTTAACAAAACATTTAATATTAAAATGCACATTCTTGCAAAATCAGTTATAAAACGAACACATCTAATATTCTTTAAGTTTCATTTTCTTTTTAAGTTTTAGTCACATAATAAAAAAGGCACATATTGGGAAGTGGAATAACAGTGAGGAAGGTGGGTAATGTTTCTGGAAGTTTTTTTTTTTTTTTTTTTTAATGTAAACTGGAAGTGAAACCATAACACACACAATGACCACATCAGTTTGCAAGTTTTCACACTTTAAAGTGTTTCTTACAAAACACAACTTTCTGAGTTATCCGTTTGCACTGACTCAGGTAAGTTGTATTTACTTAGAATATCAAGTATTTGCAACCTGACAGTTTTAGTTAATAGAATTTATAGAGTTTAGTTGGAACACATTTATGTCATACTAAAAGTTCATGTTAATTTATTTTTGAGTGGTGTTGTTAAAGTTGTACTTACTTACTAAATATGAAGTACTTTAAACTTGAAAAATGTAGAAATTATAAGGTTTAGTTGGAATATCAATATGAAGGTGGACTTTTTAACACTTGTACAATAAGCTTTTGAATGTTGTAAAAGCAGACAACTTCAGCTGAGCTGAAGCAGATTTTCTTTCTATGCACAAGTGTTCTAATGAAATACTGCTGCAATAGTTGAAAAAATAATTAATCTAACAAACGTTAAAAAAAAAGAGCACAGACTCAGCAAGACAGTGCCCCTTCAGGAAGAAGAGGAACTGAGTTTGACACCTCTTAATTAGAGCTAAATTAGAGCTTAATTCTCAGGAAAAAACAAACAAACATATATATATATATATATATATAATTATGAAATAAATTGGTTTGCAAGTGAAGTTTGTAATGCTGTTTTTTTGAGTTGTTGAAAAACAATTAATATTCTAACTAAATAAAACTTAAATGAGTCAATGTAAAAAGATAACAGTTTACCTTCTGAGTTAAATAAACTACAGTGTGGGTGGTGAAGAGTTTACTGATCTCATTCAAATCTCACTTGCCTGAGGTAAAATTCATCTCGTTTAGTTTATGTAGAATTTAGAACCTCTTTTGGTTTGAGTATGTTTTTGAAATGCATTGTTAACATACTACTAATATATTACATTACACTGTAAAAAACAACCTATAGAATCTACTCAATAAAACTGAGGAAACAATTTGCAGTTAGTCTGTTTGGGTAGACTCTATCCTATATATTCGAGTAAAAAATACCTAAATTTAACAGCTATGACAAACTAAAAAAAAAGTAGGTAAAGTCTACACAGCAAAAAAGCCCAGTGTTAAATGAACTCTCCCGGGAGTTTATTTGAGTCCATACTCAAGAGTGTTAAAATGAACAATGAAGCAGTGTTAGAGTTAATGAGGTAATTAAGTGATTCTTTCAGTGATGATTGACCATTATTGAAGACACATTGATTACAAAGACAATTCAGCTCATAATTTATTCATGCCACAATGCATAATGGGAGTCATTGATGAGTTTTGATTGGCTACGACATACATTTTTGATAGTCACCATTGTTGTGATTCTCATGCTGATTTTTTATGAATGTGTGTCTAAACTAATCTTTTTTTTTTTTTCTTTTTCCAAAAGAAATTTTTTTCCATAAGTTTTAATGACATCTGTCTGATTATACCGACATAATGAATAAAGAAAACCTAATATTCAGGTCACTACATAATGATTATGTCAAAGCATATTCAACACCACATAATCACTTTTCCTCTGGTTTGTCTGGCTGTTATAATTCAATCACAACATTCAAACTAAATCTTATATTAAAACTCTAAGGGTAAAAAGCCCAGCTAATACAAACACTGACCACTATAACAGTGATTTGATTTGATTCAAAATTTGATTTTCTTCTTTTGGTGATTCTGCTTATTAACATCAGGTGTTTTCAATAATGGTCAATCATCACTCAATGAATCACTTAATTACCTCATTAACTTTAACACTCTTGAGTATGGACTCAAATAAACTCCCGGAAGAGTTCATTTAACACTGGGCTTTTTGCTGTGTAGACTTTACTTACTTTTTTTTTTAGTTTTCATAGCTGTTAAATTTAGGTATTTTTTACTCAAATATATAGGATAGAATCTACCTAAACAGACTAACTGCAAATTGTTTCCTCAGTTTTACTGAGTAGATTGTATAGGTTGTTTTTTACAGTGTAGTTTTAAAAGTTTAAAACAGACTTTGCCTGTCTGGGGTGTGTTTCCTAAAAGCATTGTTAGCCAACTATGGTCACAAGTTCTGTAGTTACCATAGTTTAGCAATTCAGTGTTTCCCAGTTCACACAAACGTTCACAAGCAGGGTCACAAACTTTTATGGTTGGCTCAACCTGTGGTTAGAAGCATAGTTCCTTGTTAATAAGGCATATAAGTTCAAAAAATTCTGCTCACAATAAGCAAGCTAACATGCAGTGCAGTTTATATCTTCCATTCTATGTATATTTTTTGAGTAGTGTGCATGTGCATAAATGCCTAAGGGAACCCCAGAGTATGGCAATAAGAGGGAACCCGCAAAGAATCAAACATCAAAATAAAGCAAAATGACAGGGAAAAAAACAATGTTTGGGAAACAGTCGTGATTAGCTAGTTTGTTTCCGCAACAATGCATCATACTATCAGTGAGTTATGCCGTTGTATGGGAAATGCACCCCTGGCCAGGTGATGTGTAATGTTATGTTTAGACAGATTGATTTTAAACCACTTTTAAATTTTCAGTTTCACAGATTTATATAAAACCACTTCACTCTTGTCTTAAGACATCCAAATGTACACAAAGAAAATTTCTGTTTCCGTTCTGCACACCATGGATCAAGAAACATTGGGTCCTTTGTCATATGTCACAAGGTATCCTTCCACCCATTCATCTGTCCATCTATAACACTGTGTCTGCATCTGCTGCAACCAGGACACCTGGACACTGTTGTCTAATCTAACTGAACATTTGTTGTTTGTTTGGTTTTTTATAGGTTCTGTATACTGGTGGACAGCTGCTATTTAAAGCTGTGTTGTCTCATCTGCAAATTATTTCATGAACTACACAAAAGCAAGTCAAAAAGGTGATGAAGCATGTACACACACACACACACATGCAATTAATATTATAAAATAAATGTAGCTGGGTTAGGACATAGCAAATTCCATTTTCAGAATAAATTACATGACATGATTTTGTATGGCAGTTGATAATATATTTGTTCAATTGTTTATTGAATATATGTTTTGAATTAACAACAGATAAACTCTGGTCTGCTTTCAGATATCTGTTCATTGCCTTTGTGATTGCAATAGTTCTGACAGTGACACTCACTCAAAGATCTACTAAAACACCCAGTGATACACCCAGTGTAAAACCTTCTGATCATTGCTATGCTAAAGCGGCGGTGGCAGCAGATGCTGGGGTTTGCTCTACAATCGGGAGGTACGATTCCAAAGAGTCACATTTATGACATTCTTGCAACTCTGTAAAGTCTGTATAGTCATTGTTCTTGATCTGAATGATGCCCTTTGTCTTTGCAGGGACATGCTGAAGCACAACGGTTCAGCAGTAGACGCTGCTATCGCCGCTCTGCTGTGTGTGAGTCTGTTTAATGCTCACAGTATGGGCGTTGGAGGAGGAGGTGTTTTCACCATATACAATGCATCAACAGGTATGTATACGTTTCAGAAACCTAACCATACTCCCACAACCATCTTTTATGGCTGTAAGTGTTGAATGGACAATGCTCAGTGTTCATATGTTTTCACTCCAAAAAATTACATTTGAAGCACTTCTGCAGTTAATAAAGTTACAAAGGAGTGGTTGGGCATTTAATTCTGTTTCTGTTTAGTTCTGAAACAAGAAAAAAAAGTGAAGTGAAAGTACTTCTACTTCTAAGTAAATGTGCTGTAGTTTCTGGAAACTGGTATCCACAAACCAGTTGGCCTAATGTGCCTCACACGTCCTGAAATGTGAACCCAAAGCATTTCAATCGCCACCTGGTGGCTGGCTGCAGTATATCATAAACCTTACCTTTCAACATAAATGAATAGGAATAAATAATCTAAATAATCATATTACAATTCAAATATCTATATATTTTTTTTTTTTCCAAAAAATGGTTTCCAGCTTTTTAGGTAGTTCTTTTCACATTGATGTATATTCAAGTCTTCATTTGGCTAATAAATTTGTGTTTTAGTGAGTTATTTAAAGGTGTGGTGTCATTAGCTATGTTTCCATCACCCTGTGTTTATATGCATTTTGAAGTATCGTATCAGAAGCGAGTGATGGAAACACCAAAATTTGAAAAACAAAAAAAAACCTTGAAACGCAAGACGTTTTTACGCTCCCTTGAGGTGGTTTTTGAATTGTGCAAAACAGGGTTAAAGGGGTCATTGGATGCAAATTTCACTTTTACATGCTGTTTTAACATAATTGTGTGTCGGCAGTGTGCATGTGTACACAACCACCCTATAATAATACAAATCCACTCAGTGGTTTTTATTTAATCTGTTAAAATAATTTTTAAATTAAGCCATTCTCAGCATCTTGTCTGTGTGACGACACACCGACAGAAGCCGCTCCCCAGGGGCGCGGATGGGATTTTTAAACTGGGGGGGACCAAGCTGTCAACAAATGATTTCAACTCAGTGTTAACTTAGTTATTTTGCATAATGTGGGCTTCAGCTAATGTTCAATTGTTACATTGCATAATTTGGGCTAATGGTTTGCACTAAAAAGCAATTGGGGGATTCTTACTTGAAATCATGGATAAACAATTAACAAAGGTAAACAAAGGCCTGCCTGATCAAAACTAGCAATGCATGATCAAACTCTTATTTGTCTAGTATGCCAGTCACCCTTTAAAACGTAATGCCTTATGCAAAATTTGTGTTATTTAGCTAAAATTTTTACGTGGTCGCATTTGTGCGGTTTGCACTGCTCCAAAAGCTTCTGCTCTATAAAGCGCACATTGCAGCAGGAGTCAGAATTCACTGATCACGTAAAGAGAGGCGCATTCAGTGCGATTGCTTAGGATATAGAGACTCGTTTATACCAGTAGCCATGTCAGCACGAGCGTGAAGGTGCACGCAGCTCATGGCAAAAATGACACAAATACTGAGGAAATGATGAATAAACATGCAAGCATTGTCACTGACAGAATTTCACTTGTCTTTTTGTTTTCATTTTGAATATTTTATTTATAATTTAATAATTATTGATAATTTGCCTCACGTTACGTTATGGAGGCTTTCTTTTAATTTTATTTGATTCCCCAGCTATCCACAGCATCTGAAATGTTGTTATGGTCATTCTAAGATGCCTGAGCAAAGTCTGCCATCAAAGTATTTTTGTATAATTGCCTCAAAGAACTGTAGAAAACAATGTATTGTTTTGTCTGCTCTCCCTGCTGAAAAAAAAAAACAAAAAAAAACAGCTAAAACCAGCCTAAGCTGGTTAGCTGGTTTTAGCTGGTATTCCAGCCTGGTCTTAGCTGGTCAGGCTGGGAGACCAGCTAAGACCAGCTATTTCCAGCTTAAACCAGCTAGACCAGCCTAGGCTGGTTTTAGCTGTTTTTTTTTTGTTTGTTTGTTTGTTTGTTTGTTTTTTTCAGCAGGGCTCTCTGAATTGCAAGTAATTTATTATGGGAAAATGTTATATTCAGTGGTCTTCTCCTACTTCTCTTAGTGATATTTAGTGCCAGTTTATCAAGAAGTGACAATTTTGTTCTCTTTGACTTGTTGGATGGAAACAGTGCTTATTCGCAAATGTTTTAATATTCCAGTTTTGCGCACAAAGCGAATTCGCGATCTTGTGATCTTGTGGGTCTGGGTCTTTGATACTGTGGCTCCAGCTCTTGATCAATACTGTGCAGGCTTGGGCTCCAAATGACATCATTTTTGCAAGATAACAGTGACCATACTGAAATGTTTTGGCTTCACTTTTCTACATTGGAAGGAAGTGGAGACCTCTCAACCATCTTTTTATAGTCCATGACAGAGTTGACCAGGTGTGAATGTCTTTTTAACCCTCAGGAGAGGTGGAAACAATTGATGCCAGAGAAACTGCTCCAAAGAACGCTTTACAGAACATATCAGACCCAGACCTGGAGAAATCAAGACCAGGTAGCGTACCAACAAACAGCTTTTTTTTTTTTGTAATTTTAACCCCTAAATGACCACTTCTGTGTATTGCATGAACGGCAGGGTTGTTCATAGCTGTACCAGGAGAACTGCGTGGTTATGAGCTGGCACACAAAAGACACGGGAGACTGCAGTGGAGGGAGCTGTTTGAGCCCAGTATAAAGCTGGCATGGGAGGGATTTAAGATCGGCAGGGCATTGGCTGAAACGATCAAAGACAATGAAGACATGATTCTGAATAGTACAACATGGTGGTAAGAATCTACCCACAAGGCTATTGCTCTGACACTATTATAATATTACAGGAGTGTATATGCCAATTGCATCTGCACTGTCACTTATGATCTGCTTTTTTGTCTTGCAGTGAAGTGTTTTGCAACTCAAATAACACCATCTTGAAGGAAAATGACACTATAAGATTTCCACAACTTGCCCTAACCTACAAGAGGATAGCAGAAAAAGAACCAGACGCCTTTTACGATGGGTCACTGACTCAGAATATAGTGGATGATATCAACGCTGCAGGTTATTTCACGCTTACATTTGGCTCTATTTGATGGGCTGCTGACCTGGTCTGACTTGATCTTTGTTTCTCATAAAACAGGAGGGAATATAACATTTGAAGACCTAAAGAATTATCAGCCAGTTTTGAATGAGCATGCATGTAACTATACTGTGGGGAAATACATATTTCATACTCCTTATGCTCCATTCGGTGGACCCGTGCTCGCTCTGATACTCAACGTACTCAAAGGTGTGTGTGACGCAACTGCATTTTACCCAGGAGGATTGCCTTGGCATCATTATATAGTCTGAGAAGCAACAATTGTAACTGATCAAAAGATGTACAGTACAGTTTGCATTTTTAGCCCACTGAAGAGCAAGAGCTATCATGCATGACATATGTTTAATTCTTATTCATTCTTATTTCAGGTTATAACCTCACAACCAGCAATGTTTCTACAACAGAGAATAAGATTTTGACATATCATCATATAATAGAGACTTTCCGCGCTGCTTATGAGGAGAGGAGTAAACTGGGAGACCCGCACGGTGAAAACATCACTGATGTGAGTACAGCCATAATATATTGTGGCCCTTTTAGTTTGTAAGGTATTATTGGCTGTACTGTTCCAAGATATGCATTTCATTCTTTACTACATTCATGTAATTTTATTTTGTCAGTGGGGGCTACACAACACTGATAAAAGCATATGAAAAACAAGTCATTTTATACTTTTGTGTAGAGAATATGAACAATTGCACATCTAAATGGGGCGTGTGCCCATTCATCTCATTGAAATACTTCAAACAAGTTGTGATCTAAAGAGCAAACAGCAACTTCCATTCCATTTATTTGTTTCACAGTTCATCCAAAAAATGACCTCAGACAGCTTTGCTGATTTCATCAGGAGTGAGATTAAAGATGACACCGAACGAGACCGTTATGATGAGCAGGACGAGAATATTTTTCCTAATGATTTTGGCACGTCTCACCTGTCCATCATCGCAGAAGATGGGAGCGCAGTGGCCGTCACCAGCAGCATCAATGAACGGTAAGAGAAAGATGAACTAACAGAGATTTGTGTTTCTCATCTCACCACTCACTTTAGGTTATTAAGTGCTGCTCCTCAATTTAGTTTTGTGTATGTTGTTGTGAAACTCATATTTTTGTTAATCTTATTGTGTTTATTTTACATGTGTTCACACAGTTTTGGCTCTAAAGTGATGTCACGATCAACTGGCATTATATTTAATAACCAGATACAGGATTTCACAGATTTTCATTCTGAAAAGAGTCACAATCTGATTAAACCAGGTATTAAAAAAAAAAAAAGTGAAACAAAATTAAATTACACCAACTTTAAAATATTTTTTTTTTTGACAAGGTAAAAGGCCACTTTCTTCAATGTCTCCTACAATAATATTGGACAAACTCAGCAAACAAGTCAAAATGGTGGTTGGTGCTTCAGGTGGGACAAAAATCATATCTGCAACTGCTCAGGTAAACAAAAACAGCAGATTTCAGAAGATTTGCTTTAAAAGTCATAAAGCACATATTGTTTGGCATTCACCTTGTTCAGTATGTGCTTCAGTAATATATTCGATGTGATGTGAAATGCATGCATTTGTTAAATTGTTTAAAAAAATGCTTGTATTTTTCTTTTTCGGTTCAGGTGATCCTGAACTACATGTTCTTTGACTATGATGTTCAGAAAGCTATTAATGAACCCAGAGCTCACAATCAGTTTAATCCCAATGAAACACTTGTGGAAGACGGCTTTGATGAGGTAGGATTCTTAAGGTAGTAGACATATAAAAGTCTGTAAAGTGATAATTATTGTATTTTTCTCTTGTGTTTGTAAATGAAGAATGTAACTGACGGCTTGAAGCTGAAGAATCACACCATAAGTAAGACATCTGCAATAGGAAAAGTGCAGGCGGTTGTACGAGAAAAAGACGTGATCTGTGCTGCATCGGACCCCAGGAAAGGTGGCTATCCTGACGGATATTAAGCACTACTGCTGTGTGGACCCAGCATAAGTAAAGCCTGCTGTCCAATGACAGCGCTATCATTTTTTGATGGGAGGTGCATCATTTTCAAGGTGCTAATGAAATAGACATCGCCAAAACAACAGCTTTTCATAAACAACATATTATTTTAGTCATACAGTAAAGGGATCCTCAAATCTGGCTCACAAAATCCACATTCCTGCAAAGTTTTAGCTCCAACTCTAATCAAACACACCAGAACATGCTAATCAATGTCTTCAGGATCATTTGAAAATCACAGGTACACTGTAAACAACAACGACAACAACAACCATTTGTTGAGTCAACTTAAAATAATGTGTTACCTTGCTCCCCTAAAATTTTAAGTTCATTCAATTCAAATAAGTTTAGTCGACTTGAAATGTTAAGTTGCACTAAGTGACAACATAGATATTTGAGTTGACTAAACAAAAAAATAGGTTTGTTGAACTTAAAAGCTGGGCTTGTTACCCAGCTGCCTTACATTTTTAAGTTGAAAGAACCCAAATATCTAAGTTGTCACTTAGTACAACTTAACATTTCAAGTTGACTAATCTTTTTTGAGTTGACTGAACTTAAAATTTTAAGGCAGCCGTGTAACAAATTATTTTATGTTGACTTAACCAATTGTCAAGGCTGGAGCTAAACTCTGCAGCACATTGGCCCTCCATGGCAAGATTTGAGGAACCCTAGAGTAAAATGTGAATATTTAGTAGCCTGTTTTGTAATGTTCAGAGTTGATCTGTTCATTTTTGTTGATTGTCAGCGTTGTTGAGGTTCATGTGCTGATTGTTTTTATCTTTTTTATTATCTGAATTGTGCAGTAGTTTGAAACTTTTTTTTGTGCATGATGTGGTTAAAATCCATCATAACTGCTGCAGTATCTGTGGTGGTAATGTGAAATTAAAAGTGCATTAATAATATAACACACTTTTGATGATGGATTAAACACTGGATGTGATCAGTGAATCTGGTCACTTCATGATGATTATGTCAACACCAATAGAGTGTTTTCACGACACGCCATCAATCGGCCATATTGGCGGCGCAGAACATAAACAACGCTGCTGAATTGAATGGAATACACTCATTTCCTGATCATTGCTGCTGAAAATGGTCAATTATTGTTAAGTTTTGGGCTGTACTAATCGGTTGGACCGGTCAAAACAATTGGAGTACTACAGACTGCCAAAAGTTATAACAAATCAAGGAGAAGAGTGTGAAAACTGTCTGAGGCAATTGTGGTTGGCCAAACTTAACCAGGATGCTTGACAACATTTGTGTTTGTTCTTATCATCTTATCATTTTGTATCATTACTGGCCTTTATATATGAGCTTTATATCTATATATAAAACAACCATCCAAATTAAATTAAATTAAACATTTGCAATGGGTGTTTTGCATTTACACACTTTTGACCAGCAGGCGTCACCAGCGTGTGGCATTTCAAGCGCTTCGAAACAGTGAATCATTTTGCGAACCAATCGGTTCAATTGATTCAAAGCTTCGAAAAGGTTCGTTTCTCCCATCATGGTCAGGTAGGTGGAAATTAGGCTAATATCTTAATTAATACTGCTCGTACGGATCTTTACCACCTAATAACTTGATTTTGTCAAAATATTGCACCCTTTCCTGCTTAAGTCCTTTTTTAATATATGATTTAGCAGCATAAATGAGCAGAATATCATATTCAGTAGTACATCCATCCAATCTGTTGTGTAGATCCAAGTATCTCCAATACGGCACATCTGAGTAACTGGCCAAATCGTGATGCAGTTGCTTATAACTGTCAACACCTGAACACATTTTCACTTCGCTTGTTTGATCAGTGTTTCACAGTTATAGCAGCCAGAATTTAAAAAAAAAATAAAATAACGTCATCAAGAGCCCATAACTTTAAACAAAATGCATTTTTAATAAAACATTAACGTCTAAGTCTCTGTAATTCTCAGTAGGAACGTCTGTAGACATCTGACAACATGAAACTGGTTTGTAATTAGTGAAAATGGTAATGCAGTTTGTGGAGTTGTTTAATCAACAGTTTTGGAGTTAGTCCAGCTGTACATAATTGAAAAAAGAAGAAGAAAAAAAAGATTTCATATTGTTTCAATTTTGATTTAAATGTAAAATAAGTTAATAAGCTGATTTTGTGTTCATCTTGATCATAGTTGAAAAAAAATGCAATTGGTTGTAAAATGTGTTTTCATGCATTTTTTTAATCCATTTACAAAGTTTTGACCAGCAGGGGTCACCAGCGTGTGACAATTTGATTGCTCTAAAACAGTTTAACCAGTTGTTTTGCTAAATGATTCACTGTCTCAAAAGTTTTATACCACTCTGTTTCTCCCATCACAATGACACAATGTGCTATTATATCTTCTTAATCAAGCGGACTTATGTTGTAACTAGTAGTACACAGAGATTTTTTTTTTTTTCCACTTTGATGGCTGAACGGAGAAAAGGAATCAGTGTAGACCTCATGAAAAAAGTTATTAAATCTACATTCTCTACAATAGACCAACCTATCCTCACCCGATCATTGACCTAACCACAGGCTGTTCAGCACAGTGAACTCTGAAACCAATATAACTCCCATCATAACTGAAGATTACACACCAACACATCTTTTAAACCCTTATGAGGGGGTTTGTTTCCAGGCAGAACATTAAAGAATGAAGCACACAAGAATGAAGTGTTTCCCATTTTGTTTGACATTAACCACTTAATTATCTCATTAACTTCATCACTGCTTCAGTGGTGGTGAAGACACAGAGAGCAGTCATCACTAGATAGAAATTAAGTTATCATGAAGTTCATTTTTATATCTTATTTACAGCAGTGAAACTGCTCTTGAACTTACAGTAATCAGCTAAATCCCATTTTCAGTAACAGTAAGAATGCAGCCTGGGCAAATCGAACAGTGTCGTTACAAACCTGTCTGTCTTGTTCTGTTTCTAAAAGAACATTTTCTCCCCCTCTCTATGTTATAGCTGACGTGTATTGCAAAGTTACTGATAGTCAGTACGATGTCCATCAAAATAAAGTGTTAGCAGATATTAAGGTGACATTAGCAGATATTAAGATATTTAACTAGATGACTGCTAGTTGACCTGTAGTTAAATAAAATAAAGTGCTACATTTTTTTAAAAAAATCATGCCCTCTATAAACAGTCTCTTAAAGGGCTAAATGCAGAATACATATTTAGAAATGTACCATCCAATGCACCATGTCCATGAAGTGAAATAACTTCCGCATTATTATTTTATTAAACGAGAAATATCAAAAGAAAGTTTACAAAAATACTTTACTGGACTGAACAAAAGTAGACAATCCTTCTGCGTTGAGGGTGACAATGTACATTGACAATTCACTAACAAATATATTAGATTAGTATTTTTCCTGTATCATCACTAGACAAGTCTTCAGTGAAAAAGGTAAGGCTCCACTTCCTGAAGAATTGAGATGAATAAGGCTTTCACACTGTCACTGCGCCTGCGTATAATGTCACAGATCTTTCTCATGCTGTCTGCAGTGGTTAAACTGTCATGGGTGATTTGGGAATATTGTTCCCCATGAATTATCTTCTGCTGAAGCAGCCTATCTGCAATGATCTTAACATTTATAACTTTCTGAACAAGATCTGACCAATTGTTATCAAAATATCTTGCTTTATCTGCTTCAGTATTCAGACGTGGCTCGTCTTTCTTTAGATCTGTTAGATTAGGTTCATCTTTCTTAGTTGTCGCAGTCCATTTCTCTAGCTGGCTAGCAAGATGGTTCTCGTTCATCTTCCTCAGGATGACCAGTGTGTTCTCCACTGCTGCTTCTTCTCCAAATCGTGCCACCATAACATCTACAATGTCAGAGGTTTCTGGTTTCTCCACATCAGCAGCTGAAATGGATTCAAGTTTCTTTAAGTGCCATTTAAACCTCTTTAGTTTTTGTGACTCCAGATTATCCAGAGCTTTCAGAAGCAGCTCTTCAACAGACGCCATCTTCTATCACTGGTGTTTCTGCGCTGGATAAGAATAAATATACTTAGAACAGACACAATGACTCCACACATGCAGCACTAATATCAAATTAGGATGAACTGCATTTAGTACTGTAATAAAATGCATTTATATAAACCAGTGTGGTCTGTGTGAATCAAGATTCTAGCATGTCATTTTTCTGTGCATGTACTTACCTAGAATCATCTACACTGTAAAAAACAATTTGTTGAGTCAACTTAAAATAATTTGTAACCTGGCTGCCTTAAAATTTTAAGATCAGTCAACTCAAAAAAGTTTATTCAACATGAAATGTTAAATTATACTAAGTGACAACTTAGATATTCAATTTGAATCAACTTAAAATTTTAAGGCAGCTGGGTTACTTAACTTGTTAAGTTTAGCAAACACAAATATCTAAGTTGTTACTTAGTACAACTTAACATTTCAAGTTGACTAAACTTATTTTAGTTGACTGAACTTAAAATTTTAAGGCAGCAGGGTAACAAATTATTTTAAGCTGACTCAACAAATTCTGTTTTTTATTTTTTTACAGTTTAGTTTGAGAGCTATATATATCTTTACACATCATTGGTTGATTTCTAATCGAGAGAAAAGAAGATCGAAATGACCTGAATACTGAGTCTGACCCTGTTAGATACCAGATTCAAAAATAAAAATAGCTCAAAAGTCACAACTATACAAACACAGCATTGTTTTGTTTGTTTGTTTGTTTGTTTTTATTTTTAATCTGCATTTTTAAACAAATCTAGTGTGTCAGTGATTTAATCAATCATTCACTTGCTTTGCTCCTCAATGAATCAGCTGTTTGAACGCATCGACTGAATAAATGATTGAGTGACTTGCCGCCACCCATTGAAATGCATTCATGCCACCTCTGAGCCTCCTTAAAAAGTCTGTAAATATTCCTTAAAGCAACATTTGTGTTCTTCTTTGCCACCTCCTAGTACAAATACGAATTGTTGAAGCTGAATTAATTTGACTGGTAGTATTCTTCCTAATTGTATATTATTATTTAATTTAATTTATAGTCTAATCAATATTTTAGAAATAATGTGACGTACATTTAGTAAAGTTAGAAAAAAATGCATTACAATCTTAATGATACATCACTTTATTTTAATATTATTTTTTATATTAATATTAAATTTCACATGCATCTGATTGACAGAGAAAGCACACACCTTTTTTTAAAAAAAGTTACATTACATTCAGTTTAACATCATTAGGTTAAAGTTACTATCCGTGGCGACTCAGGATGCTGTTCCAAATCCTGCCGCTCCACAAAGCGCCACTCACATTAGATTTGTCACAAATTATTGTTAATGTACATAATGACTTCATCCTAGGCTGGAAGATTGTGTATCTTTCAGCACTATGTTTGTCTTTCTGTCTGTATGTTTTATATAAAGAACTATTAAAACGCTTTCTCTTTCCATTTGCTCTGTTATGTCAAACACTGTTGACCCAACTTTGTTAATTCCTAAAGTGAACGTTTGGATGAACTGTTTTGGACTGCTGTCTTGAGCTGGGTGCAGTACCTGTGAGTCGTCCAGGACACGTTGCTGCGTTTCTCGTCCAGGTGTGCACCCACTTATTTTCTTCCTCTGCTCAGGCTGTACCCGCGGCCCTGTTTAAAATTGTGTAAATAGCACACATGAATAAATAGAGCACAAATTAAACAATGCTTACTTTTTTAAGTTTAAGTTTGTCGGTGTCCAGGTACAGAAATGTAAAATAGCATTGCATAGTCTTAACTGTATAAAAGAAATATAGATGAATTCTTGTTAAAATGACAAAATAATTCAGTAAGGACCAGTGAGTGATTTTCTCTCATGTAATTTCTTGGATTAACATTAAGACACCGACAGCAGCTAGTAAATTGGGCGCGGTCACTTTAAGAGACAATACATCCAATATAATAATACACATGCGATTTCTTACTGAACTGTTTACATTCACTTTATACATAACTGACAGTTTTTTCAAGAGTACTCACCAAGACGAGTCAACTTTTATAGTCAGAGTAAATTGAGTAAAAATCAGATTAGTGTACAAATTAACAACGCATTAATAATGCTACAATTACCCAAATTACCCATTCACACCTCTACAGTCTATTATAATTAATAGGCTATTACAGAACGACGATCTGAGAAAGTTTGAGTAAGTATCACTTAAACAGCACTTTAACCATTAAACTACCGAAATGAATTTTAAGTTTGAAATTCCATGCAAAGTAAATCATAAACAGCAGCTATTTTATTAAACCTAATTGCATGGTTTCATTAAGAAAAAAGTTTCAAACTTACCACAAAATACGCTTTTTAAAACAACCAGTGTGGTCTTGGAGGCTCGAAATGGCGCCTCTTCCTCACTTATTTTACTGGTGTCTCCTCCTCCTCCTCCTCTTTTACTTTCGATTCCAGGAACCTGGTTAAAATAAGCCTTGGTACTCCTCTAGTGGCGCAAAGCAGAATCACATTCTCAGGTGAGTCTCAAGCAATTGTGCCCTAAACTGCTTTATGTGACTGAACAAAAACATTATGAATGAAAATGAAACTAAAACGCAAAGTTATGTGGTTTAATTTAACAGCTTTTATGGTCTACTTCTTTTTCCATTAATGGTAGTCTGTAGCTTAAGTATTTACACTAATTAAGAAAATAATAAGGTGTCTGTTTTAGCTGATATCTGGGGGCTTGCAGCAATAGATTGGGAATTGCTGCCTTTTTATAAGGCCCCACTGCCTGTCGTTAATGTTCAAAATCCACCCTAACAGAGCCAAACATAAAGTCAGTAATACAATACAGACATTATTACTTTCTAAAACAGCCTCCTGCTTATATACATTCAGAAACTCTTCAAGTTTTGTTGACACAGAGATCAGTCACTAGTCAGGTGACGACACAGCACAGACCACTGGATTTACAAAAAAATCATTTCAGATTTAAGAAGTATTTCAACATTGCATCAACTACTGATGAACACTGATTTTTATTTGAATTATCACTCTGTAGGTTGTTTAACCATATATGTCAATGTCTATGGAAGCCTTTTGTTTTTCAAACACATTAAAATACACAAATTCACAAACTTTTTGTCATCTGATCCTCTTTCACATAATATATTTACTTGAAGTACCTATAAGGTTTCAAAATTAGTATTTTTATAATTAAGTATCACATTTGCATGTTCTTTGGTTCTTAAGTTTTTATCTCCAGCTAAGAAGGAAAAAAGGAAATAAGCAAAAACTTTAAATCCTTCTAATAAAACATGCTTGCACACATTTAAATGAAAGTTTTTTGAAATCATGCTGTTTTTGTGTGTGTGTAAACAGTCTTATTTTGCTGCACGTTACTCAGAATGTATCATCCTGGATATTTCAATACTGTGAAATAATGTTCAGAATTAATTTGATTTTATGTTAAAACATTAAATTCTTGAACAACAGCAGTCCTTTATCAGGCTGAACAAAATTAGACAATCATTCTGCACTGAGGATGAGCTGTGAGGAGGTAGAGATTAACTCTAATAATACAAATCATCATTACTCTTTAAATTCTTCTGAGAAATTACTGGATTTTTTATTGAAAGCTGAACAGCTTTACAGTTAAAAAAAAATACAGGTTTTGACAAAATCAAAGAGTTTCATTAAACGATAAACTTCAATTTTTAACTTTAAAATCAATTTTCAGCTTTTTTTTTTTTATAATTTGCATGACATCAGCTTCTTATAGATCCACAGTTTAATTTATAATACTTCAAAATATGGCCACATTTTCACACTGGTCTAAACAATGTGACAGACACAATGCTAGATGTGCTTATTGAATCTTTCATAAAAAAAAAAAAAAATAAATTAAAATAAATTATATATATATATATATATATATATAAAACAACAATAATAATAATTTGAAATCTAATTTAAATATTCAAATCCAGAATTTTAAATATACAATTAATGTCAATTCTTAACATTGATTGAGATCTGGCCTGTATATTTCCATGTCACAACAGTGAGTTTTACTGAAGGGCAACAAGTATTAAGCTTTATCCAAAATATTTATTAGGCATTTAATCATTGACAATTCAGTACAAAATACATACACAAATATAGATATTTGTAAGAAAATATATACATTTTGCAATAAACGTGTTTTTTACACACATACACCTTAAGCTCAAAGTGTCGATTCAGACAGATCTTCCAACAGGTAATGCTCCTCTTTCTGAAGAACTGAGATAAATTTGGCTTTCACATTGTCACCGCGGCTACGCATAATGTCACAGATCTTTCTCATGCTGTCGGCAGGGGTTAAGTTTCCATGTGTGATTTGGGAATATTGTTCCTCACTAATTATTTTCTGCTGAAGCAGTTTATCTGCAATTGGCTTAACATTTTTAACTCTCTGAATGAGGTCTGGCCAGTGGTTATCAAAAAATTGTGCTTTATCTGCCACAGCTTTCAGACATACCTCATCTCTCTTTGGATTGGCCAGATTAAGCTCATCTTTCAGATTTTTTGCAGACAGATTTTTATTCTCTAACTGTTCAGCCAGGTAGTTCTGGTTCATCTTCCTCAGGATTGCCAGTGCCAGCTTCAAAGCTTCTTTTGGTCCAAAGCGTTCCACCATCGTATCCACTGTCTTGAAGATATCTGCATTCTCCATCACAGAAGCTGGAACAGCCCCATCATTCTTTAAGTACCACTGAAACCTCCTCAGATCAGCTGTTACCAGGTCCTGCAGTGTGTTCACAAGCAGCTCCTCAACAGATGTCATCGTCCTTCACTGATTTACTTCTGCAGCACAAGAATAAAACATACTTTTGTTCTACAAATCACAAAGAAATCAAAATCGACAGTTCTCATGTTACCTTTTCAAATGTAAAATATTTGACATCTTTCATTTTATACACATGTACTGAAATTTATGTATTGAAAAAAAAAAAATACAATTTAGAGGTGACTGATACTGGATTTTGCTGATATGATAATGTGCTTAAAATTCAGTGCTAAACGGCGTTCTTAATCTTGGCCCAGCAAGAAGCTAGTTTACATCAAATTCAATACAAGACACAGTTTATATATAAACAGTAATTTCAGAAGGACAAATAGTATTTTTTAAAGTATTTATCTACATCTCCAATAAAGAAAGAAAAACAAACTGTAAATTCTGCTAATCAAATATGTTTGCAAATATTTAAATTGAATATCATACTTCCTTAACTGTTTTTGTGCATTTTGAAATATTCTCTTTATCGTTATGACGTTACTTTCCATATCTCTCATTTTTGAATAAGTTGACTTCTGTACTGTATGCCCCACAGTTGTTTCTCTTATTCTTCTGTGAGTACGGTTGTCTGAATCATGATGTTTTTTGTTTGTCTGTTTTTTCCCAGTTAGGTTTGTGTGTCCAGTAGCTTCACTGTAAAAAAAAAATCCAATAAACAAAATGTTGGAAGGGCAGAAATATTCATGTTGAACTAATCGTGCTTGGGCTAATATAATTAATTGTGCAAAAAATCTATTTTAAAAAGGTGTTTTTTTTTTTTTTGCAGTGATGCCACAGAATAACCATTTTTGGTTCCCCAAAGAAGCTTTCTAAAAGAACCATTTTGAAGAACATTTTAAAAATCTAAAGAACCTTTTTTTTTTTTTTTTTGACTATAATGGACCTTTTCTGCATTTGAAAGGTGCCATGGATGTTTAAGCTTCTTCAGGGAACCACTGATGCCAATAAACTTTGTTTTTAAAAGTGTACAATGGCAATGTTGACTAAACTCATAAATACAAGTTCAGCCAATATAATTTTATACTACATTTATGGACAAAATCATACAACATATAAAATTTTTTTGAGTGGATATTTAGAAGTGCTTTATAAGGTATATGTCCGAAGAAAAAGTGGATATTTAAGTTACATTGTACGTCCAGTTCACACTTCAGGTAAATGGTACTGAATAAATATTTGTATTTAAACTGAATTTATCAAAATGTATATATTAAAACATTTCCTCAAAATGCATATATTTATACACAAACTTACAACACATATCCACATAAAAATGGTGAATAAGCATTTTCTAAATTATATGTCTGAGGTAAATTAACGGTTTAAGTTAAGGGAACTGTCTTTCACCTTGTTCAAAGACTTAACGTCAAAAGCTGTGTTACTATTAAGTATTTTAGGTTTAATTTTGGCGTGTTGTATTTTATTTATTTATTTATTTTTTGGTCACATATGCACACCTGCGTACCACTTGGCTGTAATTTAGAAGTTACCTACCCAGAACTGGACAACTGCTAACAAACACAACTTTCATGTCATCTGATTGACAGACAGATATGTCAGTATTTTTAGTGTGTGTATATTTCAGCTTTGTTTGCTTTATAGACTTTATAACAACATTGAGTTACAGTTAAAGGCTGTCCGCAGCGATGTCACTCATAAAATCACATTATATTTGTCCTACATTATTGTTACTGTACACAATTCCTTCATCCTAGGCTAGAAGATTGTGCATGGTGCATCCTTCAGCTCTTTCTCGCCATACCTGCTTTATATAGAAAGCTAATAATTACCATAGATCACGCTCAAAGTCATCAACACAATTTTGCTCATTTTGGACTGCTGTCTTGAGCTGGGTGCAATACCTGTGAGTTGTCCAGGACACGGCACTGCACTCGTCCGGTGTGCACCCACTTTTGTTGTTTCTACGCCGGCTGTACCTGCGGGCCCTGTTTGAAATTGTGTAAATAAATAAATAAATAAATCGAACAAAGATACAAATTAAACAGTGTTTAAGGTTTTGATTTTTATTTATTTATTTATTTACTTTTAAATATCATTGCATAGTCTTCACTGTTAAATAAAGACTAATTCTTGTTAAAACAACAAAGTAATTCAGTAAAGAGAATCACTGATTTTTTTTCAATTTTTTATGCACTTAAGTAAAAAAGTACTGGTAGATTTATTTTGCAATTTTATATAGGCTACTTAATTGAATTTTATATTAGCACATATATATATATTTTTATAATCCTACTGCTCAAAATACCTGGGATTTTCCCAAAAAATACATTTTTGTTGTTGATATGGACTATGTTAACAGGGGTGATGTAGTAATATTCAATGTGAAGCTTATACTGCAATGCGCCTGAGAGAAAACACATTTGACCATCAAATTTTCACCAGCTATTTAATTGGTTTTGAAAGTTTGAAAAGTTTTATTGGTTTTAGAAGTGTTTTAAAGCTTGTTTTGTATAACGTCACAGTTATATATGACATGAGAATAAGCCCTGAAGTTAGCAAGAACATTTTAAGGAAAATATAATTATATTTTAATAATGATTTTTTCCTTTCAAATATTGTCTGTGTAAAAACAGCCCTGGCCAAATGCCCCCAGACAGCATCATGCATAATTTTTACTAGATTCTTTAAGTACTATAATTTGTACTATAATTTGAACTAGATTTCAACTGTTCTTTCTGATACCTATTCCTATAAATACTCGTCCGGTGTGCACCCACTTTTGTTGTTACTACGCCGGCTGTACCTGCGGGCCCTGTTTGAAATTGTGTAAATAAATAAATAAATAAATAAATCGAACAAAGATACAAATTAAACAGTGTTTAAGGTTTTTATTTTTATTTATTTATTTATTTACTTTTAAGATTGATGGTGTCCAGGTACAGAAACACGAATGACCAGGTGTAAAATATCATTGCATAGTCTTCACTGTTAAATACAGACTAATTCTTGTTAAAACAACAAATTAATTCAGTAAAGAGAATCACTGATTTTTTTCTCAAGTATTTTCTTGGATTAACCAGTGGGGGACGAAGTACACAAGTTGAGTACTTGAGTAAAAGTACAGATACGTATAATAAAATATTACTCCAGTAAATGTAAAAGTGCTCCTCTTTCAATTTTACTCGAGTGAAAGTACAAAAGTACCCGATTTTTTATGTACTTACGTAAAAAAGTACTGATAGATTTATTTTGCAATTTTATATAGGCTACTTAATTGAATTTTATATTAGCACATTTTTTTTTATAATCCTACTGCTCAAAACACCTGGGATTTTCCCAAAAAATACATTTTTGTTGTTGACATGGACTATGTTGACGAGAGTGATGTAGTAATATTCAGTGTGAAGCTTACACTGCAATGTACCTGAGAGAAAACAGATCTGACCATCAAATTTTCACCAGTAAGCAAAAAGTGTTTTAAAGCTTGTTTTGTATAACGTCACAGTTATATATGACATGAGAATAAGGCCTGAAGTTAGCAAGAACATTTTAAGGAAAATATAATTACATTTTTATAATGATTTTTTCCTTTCAAATATTGTCTGTGTAAAAACAGCCCTGGCCAAATGACCCCAGAGAGCATCATGCACTTCCCACTTTGATAATTACTGTAGTTACCATGTTCTGAGCATGACATCCTTTCTTTTTCCCTCGGATGTAATCTATCTAGGTAGTTGAATAAAAATATGTGGACTTTATATCTAAAAAGTATCTCAACTTAGCACTAGCAAGCAACCAGACAGTTAGCATCAGCTAACAATATTTACTTATTTTCAGTATGGGTGAATAATCTAGCTGATCCAAACACTCAAAGTTTGCTTAATGCATAAATAGTATTTGTAAATATTATAATTTTTACTAGATTCTGTAAGTACTATAATTTGTACTAGATTTCAACTGTTCTTTCTGATACCTACTCCTATAAATACTATTCTGGTTTCGGGAAAAAAAAGTGATGTGAAATGCATTATACAAATAAATGTGAATTAAACTGATTAAGCCTTTGCATTGTTGGTTACTGCTTATTATAATATAATATTATATTATTATTATATTATATATTATATATATATATATATATATATATATATATATATATATATATATGTGTGTGTGTGTGTGTGTGTGTGTGTGTGTGTTTACTGTACCTTTTAAAAGATGGACCTATATTAAATCATATGTAAATGTGGAATGGGCCATTAATAACAGATCAGTAACAGGTCAAATTGCATTATTGGACCAATTTGTGGCGCTATATCTCTGGTTCCTTTGAGGGTGCGTTAGAAATTCCACTGGGGCCTCATTACCAAACCACTTGACTGTCACCATACAAAATTACAATACTTTCTACCGTAGCAATTTGAAGTTATGGACCCATGAACTTGACCGAAATGACAATTCAGTAACAGGTCAAATTGCTTTATTGGCCCAATTGGTGGTGCTATATTTTAGCTTCCCTTTAAGGGTGTGTTAAGAAAATTCCACTGGGGGCTTATTTCCAAATCACTTGACTGTCACCACACAAAATTATATAGTATTTCTACAGTAGCATTTTGAAGTTATGGACCCATGAAGTTGACAAATATGACAATTCAGTAACAGGTCAAATTGCATTAATAGCCCAATTGGTGGCGCTATATCTCAGCTTCCTTTGAGTGTGTTCCCAAGCCACCTGGCTATCACCATACAAAATTACAATAATTTCTACGGTAGCATTTTGAAGTTATGGACTTATGAAATTGACAGTAATGACAATTCAGTAACTATTGCCAAAATGCAATTTGACCTGTTACTGAATTGTCATATTTGTCAAATTCATGGGTCCATAACTTCGAAATGCTACCGTAGAAATGACTGTAATTTTGTATGGTGATAGCCATGTGGCTTGGGTACAAGGCCCCAGTGGAATTTTTAACGCACCCTCAAAGGAAGCTAAGATATAGCGCCACCAATTGAGCCAATAATGTAACCTGTTACTATTATTGTCATATCTGTCAAGTTCATGGGTCCATAATAAATCCCTATCGTAGAAATTATTGTAATTGATATTGGTGATCCACTAGGTAATGAAGACAATTACGCTACACCAGATATAGCCAAACAAGAATGACCTGTTACTCTGTTATTAATGGCCCATTCCACATTTACATATGATTTAATATAGGTCCATCTTTTAAAAGGTACAGTAAACACAGACACACAAACACACACACACACACACACACACACACATTTAACAATCGTATATTGTTTGTATTTGAAAAACAGACGGTCCCTAAGTCGAGCGTGAATAAGAAGCTAAGAAAGGCAGATGCGTCGCGTTTTTAAGGTGGAACGGATAGCGTCAATAAGAAGCTGCGAATAAGAAGCTGATGCAGCCTCGTCCGCTTGTGAGCATGTGATATATTATAAGGAGTAACGATATGTTTTATGAAATGTAGTGAAGTAAGTAGTGAAGTAAGAAGTACGATCTTTCGCTTTGGCATGTAGTGAAGTAAAAGTGAAAGTTACTCAAAATAAAACTACTCCAGTAAAGTACAGATACTTGAAAAATGTACTTAAGTACAGTAACGAAGTACAGCTACTTCCTTATTGCCCACCACTGAGATTAACATTAAGGACACCAACAGCAGCTAGTGAATTAATTTCAGTTTTTAAGTTTGAAATTACATGCAAAGTAAATCATAAACAGCATTTTATTTTTATATAGCCTACTTACATGGTTTCATTAAAAAAAAATAAAAAAAAAGTTTTAAACTTACCACAAAATACGTTTTTTTAAACAACCAGTGTAGTCTTGGAGGCTCGAAACGGCGCCTCTTCCTCTTTCTGACATTCTTTTTTTTTTTCTCTTACATTCTTCTTCTTCTTTTGTTGAAGCCATTCACTCCGTAGGAGCATTACCACCACCTACTGTATATCTTATGCACCTGGGTGATTAATCTGAATTGTATTTATTTATTTTAATTAAAAAAAAAAAAAAAGGATCAGAGCCTTCATCTGACGCTGCGTGTTCAGCTCCTCCAGCTTCCACACTGTGCTCCTCAGCCTTCAAGACAGAAAGAGGCACCATGCTCCTCATCCTCAGACCCTATAGTTCTATGTCCTATGACCTAGTCCTGTAACCTCCAAAAAACAGTTAAAACAGCCCTATATATCTGATTATCACTTAAACCCTTCCCCAGAAGATCCACAATACACACTGGCCTATTTCTTACACTATTAAAAAGACTGTCACGCTGACCATCATACTTACCACACTTAAAAAGCACATGCTCAACTGTTTCTAAGATACCACATTCATTACACATCCCACTTTCATGCTTCCCCATTAATGCTAGTGTTGAATTTAACCCTGTACGTCCCATTCTTAGTCTAGAGATCATTACTTCTTCCTTTCCTTTCTTCCATAAAACTGTTCTTTCTTCCCTATTTTAATTAATTTCACAATATTATAATACCATCTACCGGTGCTGCTATTTTCCCATCTTTGTTGCCATATTCGTATTAATTTCCTATTAATCACTGATTTTATGTCACTTCCACCCAGAGGCACCTTAACATCCACCACGTTTTTCTTTAATGCTTCTTTTGCTAATTTATCAGCTGTTTCATTCCCTATTATGCCAATATATATTATCCCAGAAATATACAGTTATACCTTCTACTTTCAGTCTGTACAATAATGTATAGATCTCCTCTAGCAGATCTTCTGTGTCGCTTTTTGTGGACATTACACTTTTAAGAGCTGATGAAGAATCTGAGCAAATTAAAATCCTGTTTGGCCTAACCTGTTCTACCCATTGCGATCCTACTATAATTGCAGTTAATTCAGTACACAGACAATTTATTACTTAGCCTTAGACTTCTTTCCATCTTAAAACTTAGAACTTATCATTTAAATTTTCAATACTATGAACTTTTCAATACTCTTTATTTGTTATGGCTACTTCACCTTCTTCTTCAATTACAGGAATCTGCTTATAATTATTAATACCATTCATTTTTCTAATCATTCTCCATACCACATGCATTCCAGTTTCTCTCCCAATTGTATTACAGAATTGCTGCCAAGCCTTTCTCTTTGCATCTTTAATTACCCTTCTTGCAGCAGCCCTTTTTTTCTGATATTCTATAATGGTGTCTTGAGTTATTAATCTCTTTAAAATCCGGGATGCCTTATTCCTCTCTCTAACTGCCACTGAGCACTCCTCAGACCACCATGGTACACATTTCTTTTTCTTTCCATTACCTCTTATTAATGGTATAGTTTGGTTTGCTGCAGAAGTGATTCCTTCTACTCTCTTATTGTATTTCTCTTCAATATTACCATCCATCTTAATATTTTTAAAAATGTAAATGTTCTTCAAACAACATATAAAATTCCCCATCTCGCACATTGATTAATGTTTTGCTTTTGAGCTGTACTCTGAATCTCACATACTACAGGCCAGCGATCGCTGCCCAAATTATCTTCAAGTACCCCCCAGGTACACTTACCGGCTAAAGCCGCTGATATTATTGTGAGATCCAAGCAGTTGTGCCCTAAGCTGCTTTATGTGACTGAACAAACACAGTTTGAATGAAAATCAAAATGAAACTAAAACGCAATGTTGTGTGGTTTAATTTAACAGCTTTTATGGTTTACTTCTTTTTCCATTAATGGCAGTTTGCAGCTTAAGTATTTACACTAAATAATAAGGTGTCTGTTTTAGCTGATATCTGGGGGCTTGCAGCAATAGACTGGGAATTGCTGCCTTTTTATAAGGTCCCACTGCCTATCGTTGATGTTCAAAACCCACCCTAACAGAGCCAAACATAAAGTCAAAGTCAATAATACAATACAGACACAGGGCAGTTTCTCTGCAGAAACAAACAGTAGCACTATTTACACAACTTGTGAATCTTGTTTTACAGCTCATCCAGTGAATGACATCAGATAGCTTTGCAGACTACATCAGGAGTGACATTTATTTATTCATAATTTCTTAATTCTCTCTAATTCTAATTTTTCCATCTTTTAAATATTGCTTTCTAAAATAGCCTCCTGCTTATATACATTCAGAAACGCTTCAAGTTTTGTTGACATTCACACAGAGATCAGTCACTAGTCAGGTGACGACACAGCATTTGACCACTGGATTTACAAAATATCATTTTAAGTTTAAGAAGTGTTTCAACATTGCATCAACTACCGATGAACATTTTTATTGGAATTATCACTCTGTAGGTGTTTAACCGTGTATTTAAACATACACACATACACACATAATATACTGTTTAATATACTTCGTGTTAATAACAACAAATGGAATATGTTTTCTTACTCTTTGTATTTTTATGCCAATATGATACAAGATTATCCTTTTAAACAAATGCACGGCTGAAAAAGAACCAATAATTCATATTGTATTTTCAACTGTATTTTCAGCTGTAGGTTTAGCTCGTCAGTACCTGAGCAAGCTCTTATCACATTATAGTCCCTCACGTCTGCTGCGTTCTCAAAACTCTGGCAATTTGATAATACCTAAGAATATCAAAATCAACCGCGGGCAGCAAATCATTTTCTTATTTATCTACCCATAAATAAGGTACAACAAGGGACAATCTACCCAACTCTTCGGGATGCAGACACACTCTGTCAGTTTAACTCTAGATTAAAGACCCATCTCTTTAACCTGGCTTACACATAACACATTAACACATTTCTATAATTCAAATTTCATTAAAGGATTGTTAGGCTGCATTAATTAGGTCAACCGGAACCGGGAATACTTCCCATAACACCTGATGTATTCAGTGCATCGTCAGAAGATTGGCATCTACACTAATATTAGTCTGTTTCTTTCTTATTCCGAGGTCACATTAACCACCAGATCCAGTCCGTATCCAGATCAGATGGTCATTGCAGTCCTCTGGATCCAGTCCGTACCCAGCCCAGACGGTGGATCAGCACCTAGAGACGACCTCTACAGCTCTGAATGTCAGCGGAGACCACATCGACTAGATGAGCCCCAGAGACGGATCCCCAGTGAAGACCTCGTCACCTAGACGGGAACCTGGTGAGTCCTCTGCGTCTGGCCAGAGGAGAACTGGCCCCCCGACTGAGTCTCGTTTCTCCCAAGGTTTTTTTTCTCCATTTGTCACCGATGGAGTTTTGGTTCCTTGCCGCTGTCGCCTCTGGCTTGCTTAGTTGGGGACACTTTATCTTCACTTTCTCTTCACACAATATTGTATTTTATTTTGTTGTATTTGATTAACTACCTTTACCTGAAAATTGAGTGTTTACTGTTGCCCTTGGCATTGTTGATGTACTATTTCCTATTTAATACTGTACAGCCACCTTGTCACAATTCTGTATTGTTAAAGGCGGTATATAAATAAAGGTGACTTGACTTGACTTGACCTGTATATTTTCCTAATGACAATTTTATAATCGGTTCATGCAGTTTAAACACCTGAGCATAATTCATCATTGATTTTATACAGGGTAAAACAATGTAATAGCATGTGGTTTTTAAAGCCACTTTAACAGAATAATGCAGACCATATTTTACTGTATATGTCAGTTAGCACTTATAATTTGTTGGCAGAAAATACTGGCTTTTGAAAACACATAATATTGGCGCAATTGTGTGTTTAACATCCTTACCTTTCATCAGACAAAACCAATTTTTTTTCTCTATGAGTCTGTTCTGGACTTCGCCCTCTAGCGTCCAGTATGAATGAAACCGAAAGTAATAAAAGCTTTGCGCAACAGCCTCATGGACGCGCTTTCTAGAGCTGGTGGGCGTTTTGTAGCTCATATATTTTTCCTTTTTTTTCTTAAAATGACTGATCATTTCACTAGAGAAGAAATTTATTCGTCGTCTGGGAAGCGGCCTAAATTTGGGGTTTCATTTATTTGCAGTAGACTAAGAAAAATCCTGCAGCGTTTCCATCCGAAACCTTTACTTCTCTTCAGCTGAAGAAAGAAAGTCATATACATCTCGGATGGCATTGGGGTGAGTAAATAATCATGAAATCTCACTATTCATGTAAACTATTCCTTCCTTGTGTGGTAAAGAAGGTAGTGATTGAGTTTTTAACCTTAGTTTTGCTTGATTGAGATGGCATACGACGTCCTGAGAGAAGTGATCTCTACTGGACTATATGCGATTTGATAACCTTGTTTGGCTCATTAATATCATGTGGATTATTACCATTGCTTGTTAGGATTTGTGGATTGTGCATATATTTGGTGTGAATTACTGATCGTTGCGGATGCCGTTGCGGCCTACTGATCTGCTACTGATAGGATTACTTTTGCAATAAAAGTTCAGTTTTCATATTCATTCTTTAGTTTCAGTGCAGACACTTATTTTATTTTATTTTTTTCTCCCCCACGTCTTGAAATGTAATGGTATACATTTAGCTGTCTCAATACTTCTACCAAAACGATTCATAAAAACACCTGCATGATTGTTTCACGTCAAATGCAGCATAAATAAAGACGCAACTGTGAGGAACATCAGTGTAGGACAAAAACCTGATTTAATCTGAAAAATAATAGTTTTTTTTGGTCGTGTGTGTCTGGGGTTCATGTATTGATCTGACAGTGACTGATGTTGGTAACAAACAACATTTATTCACTTAGCAGATAATTTTATCCAAAAGCATCTACATGTTAAAATAATAATACAAACATATGAACCCAAAGCAGAACACAGGCACTGTCATAAATAGATGTATAAATAACATTGTATTTACCGTTTTCTTTTTTTTTTTTAATTTTATTTATTTATTTATTTTTTAATTATGTTAGAATGTAATTAATTACTTTTCTCATTAAAAGTAAAAAATTACATTTTTAAATATCTATTATAGCAATTTAAGTGCAGAAGTTGATTTTTACATAATAAAATATATTTAAAACCTATAACAATTCATTCTCTGCATGATACATCACATTTAAAAACAAACTGACATGTATGACATTAAGTACAATTATAACGCTAAGCTGTCAATACAAATATTTTCTTGCACACCTGCGCTCATCATTGCTCATAACATAACGCTTCTCTTCTGGCTAATGAATGCTAAAAGGCAACTTTCTTGTTCCAAAAAAAAAAAAACTTTCACATCAACATTTCAAATAGAAGTCGATGTTTTCTTCAGTCACAATCATTTCAGCTTCTTTCACAGTGACCTGTCGTTGTCTCCAGCTGCTCGATAACTTCAATAACTTGAACTGAATGATGATTACAGTGGCTCAGTCATTCATCTATGCAGCTGACACAATTCTAGCTGTGTATGAAACAAAAATCTAGTGGTAATATTATTTTGGCGTGTAATAACAGCAATTCTCCTCTTTACTGAATTTGACTGTAGCGTCGCTGAGAGAATCTTCATGCTTCTGTGAATCAGAGGGGATTGTGGGTAACTGAACTGATGAATAAAGTGGATTCTGTGAATCAGAGGGGATTGTGGGTAACTCTACTGTCGAATAGAGAGGAGTTGATTCAGGATCTGTGTCTGAATGGCGTCTGGTGTCTTGAATCTGTTCTTGAGCCTGTAAGAAGTGAAATCTCCAACACATGAAGTACAGCATATATATCAACTTAGACATTTCACACATTGAGATGTAAATTACAGTTCTGAAACTCACCGTTTCGTGATCTCCTCTCTGTCCTCTGTCTGTTGATGAAACAATGTCTGTGTGAACAAAAGAAACGTCTGAAATTGAGGAAAGGAGATTTTAACTGCATGTGTATTTCTGACCAGCAGATGTCGACAAACTCAGATTTAATAAACATGCAGTTGTGTGTATTTGTGTCTCACCATGTTTGTTGTGTTTGAGTTTGAATAAGATTAACACTATAACCAGAGCCAGGAGGATCAAACCCACAGAAACCGGAACTATCGCAGAAAAACCTGAAATCACACAAAGGGATTGTGACTGAGAAATAAGGTGAACCCATGACATTCATTGACAAACATTCATACACAAACATCATGGATCTGATGCTTTTCTTTTTGCTGGTCTTTTCCTGTTTTGCTGTCAGACGAGGTTATTTCTGAAAGCACAGTCACAGCGTGCTGATTGTATGAAAGCTTATTTCTGTCATGGACACACATACACGTGTAGCGATTGTGACTTTTTATCTCAGAATTTTGAGTTACTTTTCATCTTGCAATTCTGAGTTTATGTCTCACAGTGCACTTTTTTCCTCCTCAGAACTGCCAGAAGAAAAGTCTGAACTTTAAGGTGATAATTACAGTAAGGCCTACCTTTTTTTTTTTTTTTTCCACTCCATATTGGAAGTGAATATTCATACTTTTTGTATTCTTGGATATCAAAACAGAGAAAGGATGATGTTTGGCTTCACCAATGTCAAATCCTTCTGAATATGTGCAAGAACAGAAGAGCTTTATAGCATAATGAGAAAAAGAGTTGGTGGATCTTACCAGGCTTTTTAGTTTCCTGTATTGTTTTCTTTTTGGGGTCAGATGAGGTCATTTCTAAACAAAAACAAAAACAAAAACAAAACAAAACAATAATTTGTACACATTGGGCATTCAACAATCACATTTATCACATCATGTCTTTCAGTTCAAACTGAGGCTTTTCTTTGTCCTAGGATGTTTTTTTTTTTTTTTTTCTCGTGTCAGATGTCATCATTTCTGAAAATACACAATCATGGTTGAACAGTTGGACAGAGGGACGATTCTCCCAAAAGATTATCACACTGTTAAAACCTGGAAAAGTTGCTGTAATTTTCTGTCATGACATTGCCTGTTAGGTTTACAGACATTTTCTTTAACCTTAAAACAATAAACAATGTAATGTCTAATGGAAAACACTTGTTAAAAAAGTCAATATGGAAAATTACAGAAACTTTCCTTAAAAAGGAATTTGTATTTGTAAAGTCATTATTTACTCTGCCTCAAGAAAATGAATGAATGAATAAATAAATAAATAAATAAATAAAATTCTCTCTTTTGTATTCAACTGAAGAAAGATCTTTTTTAATTTCTTGTTAAACGATCCCCTTAATGACTGTTTTACCTTCTTTCACATGTAGATGAACTTCAGTGAGTATGAAGGACCCAGAATTCTCCTCTCCACACCAGTATTTCCCAGAATCCTCTGCTCTCAGATTGCTGATGTTCACAGTAAAGACTCCAGCAGAGGTTTCATCAGTCATAGAGAATCTGCCGTTTATACTGTTATTTGATGAAACACGAACTCCGTCTCTGATGCAGATATTGGGCTGATCTCCTCTACAGAAAAAACCCTGATTTTGATTCCTGATGTATTTACAGCTGATGGACGCTGATCCTCCGACAGACGCCTCATGAGTGATCACTGAACAACACAACATTAAATATGAGGAGTCTGAGAACAAAATGATCAGAAACATTGAGATTAATCCCAAATAAACAGCCTCACCGTCCTTCATGACGATCATGAGCTCAATGGGAAGATTAAACCCGTCTTTCACTGCACACCAGTATTTCCCAGCATCCTCTGCTCTCAGGTCAGTCATGGTCACAGTGAAGAGATTGAGTTCAGTGTCATCCTTTACTGAAATCTTTGGTTTTTTAACATGATTTTCATCTGATTTAATATTTTTTTGAGCATCTTTAGTGAAACACTTTCCTTTGCACAGATGTTTTATATCTTTTGTTTGATTTGCGTCATAAGGGCATTTGATCTCAGCTGAATCTCCTTCACGTCCGACCACTGGAGGCACTAATAGTCAAAGAGAATGGAGACGTATTTATACACTGTAAAATAAATGTATATATTATTGAACTGTATGGTTTGTGATTACTGTACATACTGGTTAATGTTAGTTCATGTTTATTGGTGAGAGAAACAGAAGTCACATGTTTGTGTTTGGTTTCTGCTCCACACCAGTAAACTCCAGCATCTCTCCAGCTCACATTACTGATGATCACTGTAAAAACTGCTGCTGTACTGTCAGAAAACTCAAAGCGCTTCTTCTCTGATGAACTGATGTTTTGACAGATCTTCTTGTTGTTCTCTTTGCAGATGTGTTTTATGGTCTCGTTGTGTTTCTCAGGGTAATTACAGGTGAGTTTCACACTTTCACCAATAACAGCAGCTGATTTGCTTGATGGATTAAACTGATGATCTACACATAAAAACAATGCTCATCATATAATATCAAAAACGTTTTCCCCCTCATTTTTACTGTCCAACATGGAAAATTAAGTGTTGTTTAACATACTATACTGCTCCAAATCTCTTGACCATATCTTTTGACCACTAGGTGACACTGTGTCAATACGGTGCACATACTTTACAGATAGTTGGTGCAGCTAGTGTTGAGTTACAGACTCTAAGGTTAATGTTCAGAAAATTTTATCATTTGTCTGTAACCGGTTCTATGGGCCGCCAGACACAATAGCAGATGAAGAAGGAAACAATTAAGAATAAGACTAAAAATAACAGAACCTACACCCCTGAATATATAATATTAAAAATATCAAATCTTTTTTATTATTATTTTGACTGCTAGAAAGTGTCCAAAAAGAAGCTCTTTACCTTGTTTGACTGTCAGTTTGATCTCAGTGATCAGATCTTCATCATTATTGATATTCACTCCACACCTGTACGTCGCTTCATCAGCTGCAGTTAAATCACTGATAAAAACCTTCAAAACTCCTTCACTGGTATCATCATACATGTGCACTTTATCATGATGGACCCATTGATTCTGTTCATCAACAGGGATCTTCTGTGATGAATCTTTCTGGATGAATTTCTTGTTTCCTTTGAATTTCTGTGAAAATTTACACTTAATGAAGACTGATTTACTGATGTAGGCCTCAACCTGAACTGAACTTATTTGACCTGCAAGATTTATTTATAGATTTATTACATTATTTACAGTCAGAAGGGATTTACATTTCTTATTGATTTTATCATCAAAATTTTATCATCAAAACTCACTGTGAACATTCAGATGAATCTCTTTAATGAAGGTGATGTGAGTAATTGATGTTTCTGAAGGTTGATCATCTGATTCGTGTCTCTCCACTCCACATAAATAAACTCCACTGTCTGCTGTAGAAATGTCTCTGATGGTCACATTAAAATGATCTTTCTGACTGTCAGACAGGATGAACTTCTCCTCAGATGATTGTGATGATTGTGAGCTGTTCAGCACATGGACAGGACCAACGTTCAGTCTGTAGAAGACTTTGGTGTGTGTTTTAAACTTATGATCATATTTACAACTAAAAGTGATCAGTTTCCCAATATATGCAGATCGGATAACAGACGTCCCACAAGAGGATGATTCTGAAAATAATTGTAACAAATCATGACATGCACTGAAATCTTAAAGGGGTCATAAGTTCACTTTTTCATGTTGTTTGAACATTAATGTGTGTTGTCAGTGTATGTACAAATCTACCCTATAATGATAAAAATCCATGCAGTGGTTTTTAATTAATCTGTAAAAATAATATCCCCTTTTTCAAATCAAGCCATTCTCAGATGCCTGTGGTTGTGGCGTCACACCCACAGAGGACACACCCACGATAGTTGATTGACATGAGCGTCTTACCCCCGATCAACTGCCTTTCCTAATAGCGTGATAGTTAGCAAGTTTAGCAACTAAACACGGCTAAATGCAGCTAAAATAAACAGGCTCGTCACTCCACAGAGAGAAGAGAGGGGTGGGGTGAGCAGAGCTCATTCGCATTTAAAGGAACAAACCCTTAGAATGAGATGATTTTTGCAGAGCTCATTTTGACAAGGTAAAAGGGTGTTGTTTTACAAAACCATTGAGAATTTTTTAACCAAAGTATATTATAGACTTTTCATTAAGACCCTAAAGAATCATATCAATTTGTGAAAAATGGGCATCCGATGACCACTTTAAACAGTTTTTAAGCATTATTAAAGGTGCACTGGAGCTCTTTGGGCTCTCTATCACCATCTCTGTTTGACACATGAAGTGTCATGTTACAGAGTTAATTTTTTATTTTACATTTTTACATTATTTACATTATTGATTTTAGGTATATTTATGGTTGCCTGTGATCAGAGCAGATCTGTCATTCTGTGTCAAGACATACTGAATGAAAAAATGTCATCCAAGGCATATATATAAAAAATAAATAAATAAAAATGAAATCTGAACAAATGCTTACAGTAGTTACTGTAATTACTGTAGTAAGTGATAAAGTATCATACGCACTTTTGTTCATCACTAATGTAACATTATGACTCCATTTCTGCTTGTTTCCACATGTATATTTCCCATCATCCTCTCTGCTGAGGTTCCTGATAAACACTGTGAAGAATCTGCTGTTTTCATCATCATACAGATTGAATCTTGAATTATTAACCCATCGGCGCTGAGTCTCAGTACTGATTTCTGTCGCACAGTCTGTGTTTCTGCAGAAATACTTTTCTTTATGCTGATCATTAGACTTGTACATGCACTTGAACATTACACTCCCTCCAGTGCAGCCAAACACACTGAAACAAAGTACCTGACCTGACAAACACAAGTTCATTTACTCTGGGTTATTATATATTATCAATAATAGAATATAATATGATATAATATAATATAATATAATTTACAAAATTGCCAGTAAAGGACTGACCTGAGATCAGACAGAGAGTGATGATGATGATGATGGTGGTCTTCATTCCAGATTGTCGTCAGTCTCCGTTATATTCAGACAAAACCAGATCCGCTCAAAATCCAGAGAAAGCAGGAACTGACAAAATATCTTGAATACAATGTAATTCCTTTTGGATAAAAGTGTCTGTCAAATACATTAATGTAAATGATCTTTATAAGCACACACACATCCTCTGTCAGTCTTTCTCATATTTGTGCTTCCTTATTCTATATGGGATCCACCCAGACACACTGCAGACAGAGCTGATGAGTGTTGACATATGTGTGAAAGATATGCAGAGTAACATGCTGTAAATACACAAAACACAGATGACACATTGGTATATTAATATCAAAACATACGGTGCAGTAGTTTGAAGGGTTTAAATGCATCATCCTGCATTCATCACAGAATCACAGAAAAACTGACTGTGGGTATTTTATGTGCATTGGATGTAGGAAAGGTCTAGAAGTTGTTTGAGACACATCCTACATTGTTCTGACATGTCGTCATTTGTATCTTATTTATTACAACCTATTTGTGGGTCCCACATCCTTTAATTTCTGCTTACAGAGGAAATCACACACAACCTCTTGCAACCATGTTCTTGTCACATATTAAACGTTTACATTGTGTTGCACATCAACTTGTTTGTATCTGTTGTAATTGTTAAGAAAAATAATTAAACATGTAAACATTTCTTTCGTAATGATAATATCAGTTGTACAGTCACTGTAAAACGTTTGTTTACATTATTACGGAACACTGAAGTTTGTGACCTCTGATTCTTTAGCTGCTTTTGGTAAATGACTAGAAGAATAGCAGTGCAGTAAAAGGTACAACTTTTGCACTACAAACCAGTGTGTTTATGATTAGGATAATAAGATTAAATACCATCACAATGATCAACAGTTTGCAACATAATAAGCAGAATAACTACCTGTTTTATTTTATTTTATTTTATTTTATTTTTACAGGTAAAATAACTGGGAGCGACTGATACCGGAAATCTCAAACAAAAGCTACAAATGGCGTTAGATGGACAGAGCAGTGTAATGATGAATTGTTTTGCTGCCCTCTACTGTACAGACATGAATTCACATTTCTTTCCAGCCTGAGGCTTATTCATTTCACTTTGTGTTAAAGGACTTTTACATTTGCCAAAAATATAACTTTGTATATTAAAAACAAACAAGCAAGACCAGCCCAGATGAGAGAAGTAACACAGAAGTAACTCAAAACATTACACTTCATAAAAAGGAGTTATCACAATTCATTTATTTATTTTTTTTTAAACGCAATATTGTACATTTAAATATATCTTTCTACAACACTGTATATCATATATACAGATTTTGTGACTCTGGCTCTGGTTAATTTGATTTATTTTTGGCTGACATAATGCCATTGCTGTAGTCTGAAACCAGATGTAATGACCTTTTATACAAATGCAAAGGTTTCTATTAAGTGTAATCAAAATAATCACAAGCTCCACTGTCTAAATGTCTAGCAGTTTCACTGTGCTTCATTGCACTGTGTTTAATAAATAAATAAATAAATAAATAAATGAAATAAAATAAGTATTATAAGAAAGTAATAATAGTAGTAACAATAAAACCATGCACAAGATAATACAAACAAATGGATTAAATTTTAATTGTAAAAGTGTCAGCTAAAATCCCATGCAGTCTCATCCATATGTCAAGCTTTTTTAAAAAAGACACAAAAGTATTGCAGACCGAATGTCTATTTGAACACATATTTCCATCATCCAGGCTTCTTATTTCCATCTTGTCTTTTTTGTTTTGTTTTGTTTTGTCTTCGGCCCCTGGGCATTTTCTACTGGTTAGACAAACAAATAGTCCCGCCCCCAATATCACAACATTGGTTGAGTCTGATGTTGAAATTTTAAAACACTCAACTAAACACAGCATTTCTTTTAAGGTAATACAGAGTCAGTGATAAACCGCTCAGACTGAATAAAGTTCATTTCAAGGAAAGTCTGTTCACTACATGGCCATAATTGTGTTGCCTCTGGGCAGCTTTTTCACCATGGTTATTAAAGTAGACGTGTATTAAATGTATTTCAGGAGTAATGGATTATAATTACAGTATTTTTTGTGATTTAAGTTATAGTGTTTGTGCATTAATACTACATGAATTTAGATTACTGTTTTTCATACAAATACCTAGAATTTTTACATTTTTACGACATTATTCAGGTGCTATATGTGTGTTTTAATAAGTAATATAATTCAAATGTATTTGTGGGGGTAGTTCGCTAGAGTTTTCGCTCTATTCCTCGCTTTCCAATAGCTTGTAAATGCATATGTGCATTTTACTTTCACTTTTGCATTGGCAGCATTTCGGCATCAATTGGCTGAAACAGGGGTGTCAAACTCAGGGACAATGCAGGGCTGCAGCTCCAACACACATACTATGCAGTTTTTAATTAAGCCTGAAGGACTTGATTAGTTGGATCAGGTGTGTTTAATTAGGGTCACATCTAAACTCTGCAGGGCTGCAGCCCTCCAGGACTGGAGTTTGACAGCCCTGGATTGAATGAACAGTAAAAACAAAACAGTACAATGACAAACGCGCTTATATTAAACATGGAATGATTCATTTATTAACAAAATGAATAAAAATACACCATGCTATATATAGACCAAATAACTTTTAACTTTTTTTTTTTTTTTTTTTTTTTTACATAAAAAAAATCAGCAAAGACTGTGGAAGCAAATAAACAAGAAATTAATGTTTGAAAAAAAAAAAACCTTTCAAAATCACCTTAGATAAATGGCAAAATTCACCAGGCTTTTCAAACCCCAAAATATTTTTAAAATCAATGTTTTTCCATAATGTTTCCAAACAAAATCTTCTGATATAGATAAATAAATAAAATAACTAAATAAAATCTGACTATTACTGCTCATCTGTGATCCACGGCTGTTGTTGGCAACACAAACCTGTTTAATGATTTGAAACAATATCACTCATTACAACATGCTGAAACTAAGAAATGAAGAAATGAAATGACTGGACAAGTGTAAAGTATTTAAAAATATTGAAAGTGTTGAAAGCAATTGAGATTTAAAAAAAATATTTTTATAATTATCGATATCAACTGATATGAAAAAGTGTGTGTGTGTGAGTGAAATTGGCAGCAAGCAGAATATGGTTGTTTCTAGCACACATACATCAAATGCAGGGAAAAAAAATAAATTGAAAATTGATTTAGAAACTGTAATTACATTACATCAGTGGTCTGATGTCTAATTTCCTTAAAATATGGAAATTTAATTGTGAACACTTATATGTAGAACTGAATATTTTAATAATTAGCAAAATCTTAATAGATCAAAGCCTACTGATTAATCAGCAATATAACTGATGATCTGTCGATTTAATCAATTTAAAAATCGTATTGATCAATTACCACAATAACGGTGTTGCAGCCCTATAGCAAAAAGCTTGTCTTCAACAGTTCTTCAATCTATTTAATATGTTAGATATTCTTCTTGATATTTTATGTTTGTCTTCTTCAACACATCTCTCAGTACTGACATCCTTCCTGCCGCTTTTAAGCTGATTCTCCACTGAACTCCACTGCTCTGAATCCACCAGCATTTACTCCTTCCTTCATTCTTCCTTTTCTGTCTTTTCATCCTGATGATCTCACTTTCTCAGCTTATTTTTCTGCTGGACTTTCAGACATCTCGGCCTGGCTGGAGCATCATGAAGTCGGAGCTGCTTGTACCCAAACATCACTGTGTCACTGTGTCACAACACTAACAGCAACCAGGACAACAAGGAGCCTGTGGATTTGTGTTTGAGCAGCTGAAGTTTACCATTCAGTTAAACAATGGTCTGGTTGTGCAGGTTTGTGCTTGACAACATCAGGAACATCAGAGCATTGGCAATGAATTTAAGGTTTTGGTGCTTGTTTTTAGGGCTGCCACTGAAACCACATTCACTCATACAAGTCTACACTCCCTACCTCCATTATGTTTCTGCTAAACAAATTAACACTTCACTTTTTGTCTCATTTTTGGATTTTACCAAAATGTGATGAAACATTCTTAATCAAATAATTTGCTATGTTATGAGGAGGCAGTTATGAGTTTTCTACTTAATACTCCAAGATATTCAGATATTTCCCTCAGTTGTTTTCACACATAATTATGCCTGTTAAAATGTGTTGTACAAGCTTTTGTTACTTTCACTGATTTCTAGTTTTCTATGGTACTTCATCTTTATTTAATAGCCCGTTAGAGCAGCTCAGTACTGTAATTACTAGATGTTTTCTGTAAAAAATGCAGGGAACCACTTGTTATACATAAATCTCATAACAATAATTTTCTGAAATATATTTTTTTATTTTTTTTTTTTGTGTTCAAGATCATGCAAAAATCTCACTTTTTTTTACATTTTATAAAATACATGTAAAATCTAGCAAGTTATTATCTGCATTAAAAAACAAGCAAAAAAAAAAACAAAAAAAAAAAAACAACAACAACAACAAAACTGTCTTCAGTTTCAGTTCAGCGTTTTAGATAGAAGTCGATGTTTTCTTCAGTCACAGAAAAAAAAACAAAAAAACATTTGAACTTTTTTCCCAACAGTGGCCTGTAGGTGTCGCCAACTGCTCAACTTCAATGAAACTGAATGTTTGGAGGGGTATATAACTGCAGCTTGGAGATCTCCAAATGGGGGCGGAAACTCCAAAACAGGGTGTGCGCTCCAAAATAGGGCGTGGCTTCCTCCCTTTGACAGACAGGCACATGACACGCATGCACAATTTTCCCCCCAATCCACTTCAGCGCAAACTCTGACCCACAGCTGATTTTAAAGATTGTATTGGTTGTGTCAATCACAGTGTTGATTATCTACACTATGCTACACAAATGCTAAAACCTAAACCTACCCCACACCTTACACTAACCTTAACCAGTGAAAGTGACTGCACAGTGGGATTGGCGCTGAATAGTGTGGCAGATAAACAGTTAATAAGACTATGCAATATGAGATCGTCGGGCTGTCTGTAACTCCCCAATCAGACCTTACAGGAAAATTGGACCTTTTTAGTTACATTTAGCATCACTACCCACTCCAACCCTGCGAATTTCAAGAACCGGGATGCCCCCGTTGCTTAAAACACTTCACTGGGACGGCTCGGGAGAGCTCGTGGGTGATTCCCGTTTATATCATTAATCACTGGCCACGAGCTTTGTGGCTCTGCTCTCACTGAGCATATTTATTTATATAGCATAGTTCATTTTATTTGAGAACAACTACAAACGATGTTTAATTTAATAAAGTTTAGCTTTGAAATGTAAGTCAATAACAATAGGTTGAAGCCAGAGCCAATGGGGAAAGTCTTTGCGTGACGAGACCCCGCCCCATTTTGGAGGTTTTGCCCACTTTTGGAGTTCCCGCCCCATTTAGGAGATCTCTGGTCTGCAGTTTTATATACTTGGAGGAGGTTTGTGTCATTCAGTATATATATATATTTTTTATTACTTTTCAATGATTGATACAATTATAGTTGGATTATAGCATAGTAAATCCAATGCTTATGTTATTTTGTTGTGATTCTGTGATTGACAGCTGCATAATCACAGTGAATCTCATCCTTACTGAATCTGACTGTAGCGTCACTGAGAGACTCTTCATTCTTCTGGAAACTGACGGCAGCGTACAGGAGCTCATCAGAGGGGTTTGTGGGAAACTGTACTGTCGAATAGAGAGGATTTGATTCAGGATCTGAGTCTTGAATCTTTTCTTGAGCCTGCAAGAATTAAAATCCCCGAAACATGAACTCTCAGTTCAAAGGTACTGCACACACACCAACTTCTCATATAATCAAGCACAGATCAGTTCTGAAACTCACCGTTTCATGATCTTCTGTTTCTCTTCTGTCTGATGAGTTGGCATCTGTGTGTGAACAAAACAAAGAGACTGAGAAAATTAACGATGATTTTAATCTGTGTATTTCTGACCAGCAGAGAGCGACAAACACAGGTTATTGAAATGTTTTGTAGTGTGTTTGTGTGTCTCACCATATTTGCTGTTGTATTTTATTTTAAACACCACCAGCAGTAAACACACAGCGAGCAGAACTAAACCCACAGAAACCACAGCTGACACAGAAAAACCTGAAATCACACAACAGAACGCTCTCAAACTGTGATTTATTGTTTCGTCTAAAACATTGGGTATTGTGGGACTGCAACTACTACTTGTAAATAATCAGGAAATCAGGAAAACATGGCTTTTTTTTTTTTCTCCCAGTGGGGCACAAGATAATTTGAAAAAAAAAAAAGATTATTTTTTTACATTTTCTGGGTCACTCTATCCTTTAATGAACGGGTGTTTTACCTCCGTTCACATGTAGATGAACTTCAGTGAGTATGAAGGACCCAGAATTCTCCTCTGCACACCAGTATTTCCCAGAATCCTCTGCTCTCAGATTGCTGATGTTCACAGTAAAGACTCCAGCAGAGGTTTCATCAGTCAGAGAGAATCTGCCGTTTATACTGTTATTTGATGAAACACGAACTCCGTCTCTGACGCAGATATTGATCTGATCTCCTCTACAGAAAAAACCCTGATTTTGATTCCTGATGTATTTACAGCTGATGGACGCTGATCCTCCGACAGACGCCTCATGAGTGATCACTGAACAACACAACATTAAATATGAGGAGTTTGAGAACAAAATGATCAGAAACATTGAGATTAATCCCAAATAAACAGCCTCACCGTCCTTCATGACGATCATGAGCTCAATGGAAATGTTAAACACGTCTTTCACTGCACACCAGTATTTCCCAGCATCCTCTGCTCTCAGCTCAGTCATGGTCACAGTGAAGAGATTGAGTTCAGTGTCATCCTTTACTGAAATCTTTGGTTTTTTAACATGATCTTCTTCTGATTTAATTATTTTTTGAGCATCTTCAGTGAAATATTTTCGTTTGGACAGATGTTTTATTTCTTTTGCATATTTTTCATCATAAGGGCATTTGATCTCAGCTGAATCTCCTTCACGTCCGACCACTGGAGGCACTAATAGTCAAAGAGAATGGAGACGTATTTATACACTGTAAAATAAATGTATATATTATTGAACTGTATGGTTTGTCATTACTGTACATACTGGTTAATGTTAGTTCATGTTTATTGGTGAGAGAAACAGAAGTCACATGTTTGTGTTTGGTTTCTGCTCCACACCAGTAAACTCCAGCATCTCTCCAGCTCACATTACTGATGATCACTGTAAAAACTCCTGCTGTACTGTCAGAAAACTCAAAGCGCTTCTTCTCTGATGAACTGATGTTTTGACAGATCTTCTTGTTGTTCTCTTTGCAGATGTGTTTGATGGTCTCGTTGTGTTTCTCAGGGTAATTACAGGTGAGTTTCACACTTTCACCAATAACAGCAGCTGATTTGCTTGATGGATTAAACTGATGATCTACACACAAAAACAATTCAAATCATATAATATCAAAAACGTTTTCCCCCCTCATTTTTACTGTCCAACATGGAAAAATTAAGTGTTATTTAACATACTATGCTGCTCCAAATCTCTTGACCATATCTTTTGACCACTAGGTGACACTGTGTCAATACGGTGCACATACTTTCAGGTCAAGTTTATAATGACATAATAACAGGTACCAAGCTTTGTCCTCATATGGTAAATCTTTGCCGAAATGGAGCCTCATCTCCATTTTGGCGTGCTTTTTGTTAATTTTGATGCGTCATACAAGAATGGTTGGGTCTATCAAAAAGCAAAAGTCTTTCATTTATTTTCGCCAGCATGGTCTCACAATGATCTGAGCCATTATGTGTGAATCAGACAAACTGTCGAGGACAACTTTGAATAAGTAGGTTTTTGGTACATTAAAAATGGTGCCAAATTTAAAAAATGTGTGCCAAATTTTATCATTTGTCTGTAACCGGTTCTATGGGCCGCCAGACTCAATAGGAGATGAAGAAGGAAAAAAATAAGAATAAGACTGAAAATAACAGAACCTACACCCCCACAAATATCAAATATTTTTTATTATTATTTTAACTGCTAGAAAGTGTCCAAAAAGAAGCTCTTTACCTTGTTTGACTGTCAGTTTGATCTCAGTGATCAGATCTTCATCATTATTGATATTCACTCCACACCTGTACGTCGCTTCATCAGCTGCAGTTAAATCACTGATAAAAACCTTCAAAACTCCTTCACTGGTATCATCATACATGTGCACTTTATCATGATGGACCCATTGATTCTGTTCATCAACAGGGATCTTCAGTGATGAATCTTTCTGGATGAATTTCTTGTTTCCTTTGAATTTCTGTGGAAATTTACACGTGATGAAGACTGATTTACTGATGTAGGCCTCAACCTGAACTGAACTTATCTGACCTGCAACACAAGATTTATTTATAGATTTATTACATTATTTATTTATTTTTATTAAAAATGATGTAAACTCACTTTGAACATTCAGATGAATCTCTTTAATGAAGGTGATGTGAGTATTTGATGTTTCTGAAGGTTGATCATCTGATTCGTGTCTCTCCACTCCACATAAATAAACTCCACTGTCTGCTGTAGAAATGTCTCTGATGGTCACATTAAAATGATCTTTCTGACTGTCAGACAGGATGAACTTCTCCTCAGATGATTGTGATGATTGGGAGCTGTTCAGCACATGGACAGGACCAACGTTCAGTCTGTAGAAGACTTTGGTGTGTGTTTTAAACTTATGATCATATTCACAGTGGAAAGTGATTGTTTGTCCAATATATGCAGTCCACATAACAGACGTCCCACAAGAAGATGACTCTGAAAATAATTGTAACAAAACCATTGTGACATGCACTAATTTCTTAATATATTATTAGTATTGTTAAAGGTGCACTGGGGAACTCATTTTATTTTTATTTATTTATTCATTCTTTTTTATGTGGGTTGTGCTTGTGTTTAGATCTATGTACTAGAGATCTACGAGGCATATATCCATAAATATGTCATCTGAACATGTATACGTGTATAGTGACGTATAGTAGACGCAACGCCACCTCACAAATATGACTGACGTAAAGCTGATATTTCAGCCAGCTCAAATTATTAATAAACAAATTAATATACTATTGTGAATTATAATGCAGTGAGGCAGTTTGAATACTGATTTATGAATTTGCTCAATAATTGATTTTTCCATAGTGCACCTTTAAATATTACTATAATACAAATATAATAATTACTGTAGTAAGTGATAAAGTATCATACGCACTTTTGTTCATCACTAATGTAACATCATGACTCCATTTCTGCTTGTTTCCACATGTATATTCCCCATCATCCTCTCTGCTGAGGTTCCTGATAAACACTGTGAAGAATCTGCTGTTTTCATCATCATACAGAGCGAATCTTGAATTATTAACCCATTGGTGCTGAGTCTTAGTACTGATTCCTGTCGTACAGTCTGTGTTTCTGCAGAAATACTTTTCTTTATGCTGATCATTAGACTTGTACATGCACTTGAACATTACACTCCCTCCAGTGCAGCCAAACACACTCAAACAAAGTACCTGACCTGACAAACACAAGTTCATTTACTCTGGGTTATTGTATATTATCAATGTAATATAATACAATATAAAATAATATAAAATAATATCATATAATATTATATAATATAATATAATATAATATAATTGACAAAATTGCCAGTAAAGGACTGACCTGAGATCAGACAGAGAGTGATGATAACGACGGTGGTCTTCATTCCAGATTGATGTCAATCTTAGGTATATTCAAACACAACCAGATCTGCTCAAAATCCAGGGAAAGCATCAAAATATCTTGAATGCAATGGAATTCCCTTTGGATAAAAGTGTCTGCCAAATGCATTAATGTAAATGATCTTTATAAGCACACACGCATCCTCTGTCAGTCTTTCTCACATTTGTGCTTCCTTATTCTATATGGGATCCACCCCGCTGCACTGCAGACAGAGCTGATGAAAACACAGATGACACATTGGTATATTAATATCAAAACATACGGTGCAGTAGTTTGAAGGGTTTAAATGCATCATCCTGCATTCATCACAGAATCACAGAAAAACTGACATGAGTGACAACATTTCAAGTAGATGCACTGTGGGTATTTTATGTGCATTGGATGTAGGAAAGGTCTAGAAGTTGTTTGAGACACATCCTGCATTGTTCTGACATGTCGCCATTTGTGTCTTATTTATTACAACCTATTTGTGGGTCCCTTTCACTTCTGCTTACAGAGGAAATCACACACAGCCTCTTGCAACCATGTTCTTGTCACATATTAAACGGTTACATTGTGTTGCACATCAACTTGTTTGTATCTGTTGTAATTGTCAAGAAAATAATTAAACATGTAAACATTTCTTTCGTAATGATAATATCAGTTGTACAGTCACGATAAAATGCTTGTTTACATTATTACGGAACACTGAAGTTTGTGACCTCTGATTCTTTAGCTGCTTTTGGTAAATGACTAGAAGAATAACAGTGCAGTAAAGGGTACAACTTTTTGCACTACGAACTAGTGTGTTTATGATTAGGATAATAGGATTAAATACCATGATAATGATCAACAGTTTGCAACATAATAAGCAGAATATTAACTCATTATCAAATCAGCAGTATGTTCCTCTAGGGGGCAGTAATACAGGACACTCTTTGGAAGGTTTTGCTAGCTATATTTAAATGTCAATAGTGTGACTTCTGCATCACTTTTGACAATGAAAACTACTGCAAAATGTTCTTTATTAAATCTGTAACAAGACACAGCCTTTAAAGCTGAGGTAGAAGCTTGTACTTATTTTAAACAAAATCATGTGTTGCTTTTATTTTCAATAGTATGTGTTGTATTATAGTTATATGACTAAAACCACCATCAAAATGTTCTTATAGGAATCAGTAACAAGACACATTCTTTGAAGTGAAGATAGAAGAGTGTATGTACTTTACATTGATTGACGTATTCGTTGACATTTCAATATCATGTGCTGTGTTACAGTTTTGTGAATAAAATATGAACCAGTAACAAGACACAGCCTTTGAAATTGAAATTAAATACTGTATGTTTCAAAAACGAGTGTGTTAACAAATTCAATTTTAATTCAACTGCGTACATCCTGATTTACATTTGATAGTAAAACATGGCTGTAAATATTGTTCTTTGAACAAGTAACAAGACACGCCACTTGGAGAATGTCAAATTTGTTTAAAACAAGTTCAATATCTTCCTCTAGGGGGCGGTAAACTGCACAATCTTTGTCACGCTTTGCAAGCTTTTAATAGCTTTTGCTGTGCTATAGTTCTATGAAGAAAACATATTTCTAAATGTTCTTTTATGAACCAGTAATAAGACACACCCCTTAAATTTGAGATTTATTTTTTATATATTTCACAAGTGAAGAATTTAGATGAAATAATTGTGCTTTTTGCTCTTCGTTTTGCACTTTGCAGACGGTCCCTGTCCTGCACTATTACATTATAAGCTCTTTCAGTTACAATACATTAAGGCAGATTAAAACAAATAATTAGAATACATTTGGAAACAATTAGAACACAGTATGTTTATTGTCACTATGCTCAATTGTTAAAGAACTATTGAAGATTTCCATGACTGAATCTCTGACAGATGTCAAAAGTCAAACATCAAGCCAACTTTATGTCGATTCAGATTTGACCTACCCTTTTCTCATATTTTTGTCTGAATATACTCCTTGCAATCGTAGATATCAAGTAAAGCAAGCACGTTGGAACACTTTAGCAGCAGGAACGTTGCTTAAATATTTAGTACTAATTTTATTTTCGGGCTTATATAAATACAGTGGGGAATATTTTGGTTTATTCCCGAAAAGAGGGTTGAATATATATTAAATTTGTTGCTGCGTTCAACACAAATCTACCCTATAATGGTAAAAATCCATGCAGTTGTTTTTAATTAATCTGTAAAAATAATATCCCCTTTTTCAAATCGAGCCATTCTCAGATCCCTGTCATTGTTGCGACACACCAACAGGGGCCTCTCTCACAATAGCGGGAGCGATTGAGGTGTTGTGTTGCTGGATGTAATAATGAACATAGTGGTCGTCATTTACTCCCGACATCTGAGCTGCTGAAGATGCAGTAGATTACGTTTGTTTGTGAAGGGAATGCGCCTCCCGATCTACATATATCCATCTATGTTTGCGTGAATCATTCATGATCCAGCTTCACTTACAGCAGAAGTGAGTGTAAGTGTTTTTTTATGAATCTTTGTGATCACCTTTCCTTATAACGTGGTAGTTAGGAAGTTTAGCGGCTAAACGCGGCTAAAGTAAACAGGCTCGTCATTCCACAGAGAGAAGAGAGGGCCGGGGTGAGCAGAGCTCATTTGCATTTAAAGGAACAACCCCTTAGAATGAGATGATTTTTGCAAAGCTCATTTTGAAAAGGTAAAAAGGGTGTTGTTTTACACAACCATTGAGAATTTGTAACCAAAGTATATTATAGACTTTTCATTAAGACCCTAAAGAATCATATCAACTTGTGGAAAATGGGCAACCAATGACCCCTTAACTAATATAGAATAAAAAAAAATATAACAATGTTTTTTTTTGCTTTTTTTTTCTTGACTGACATTTGTATTTCACTGTCAAGACACTCATCATAAACAACCCAACAAAGAATTCCTTTAAAATCAACTAAAACAACAATTATTGTTGATTTATTCCCAAGTCTTTCCAAGACAGCCAATCAATGTACATGTTTTTAAAGCTGCAGAATGCCTCTACCAATGGGAGCACTGCCGGATAACCTTGCGGCTCATCTTGTGTTTGCCAGATCAGCCAGACAATGATCGTTCAATGAACTGACTGTACTCTGCCCCTGCTGCTCGTCCTCAAGTATGGATTCCTGTTTTCTGGTCGTTGCTTTTCTCTTCTCTTTAAGTCTTTTTTCTAATGGAGAGAGGACGCTCAAGTTTGTCAATGTGGTGAGTACTGTATTATGTATACAACCTGTCTGCAGTATGTTTGACAAAACCATTCGCCTTAAAACCCGTTACACTCACATTATGATATCTTGTTATGTGCCATATATTTATGAATTGTGTTTTAGTGTAAATGTGAAAACTGAGTTTGTGTCTCCTTTTCAGTTTTTTTCGCTCTCAATGCTTTGCATTGATTATATTGATCGATAGTGGTCTTCTGTCGATATCAGTCTAGTTTGAAATGGTATCTAACAGTAACGACATGTGAGTGACCATTGTTTGCTACCAACTTTGTTTTTGGCTCTGCAACTTGTTCTCGACTTAAAGGGGTCACCGGATGCCCATTTTCCACAAGTTGTTATGATTCTTTAGGGTCTTGATGAAAAGTCTATACTTTAGTTAAAAATTATCAATGGTAGTGTAAAACACCCTTTTTACCTTGCCAAAATCAGCTCTGCAAAAATCATCTAAATCTGGTCGAGGCTGCTTTAAATGCAAATGAGCTCTGCTCGCCCCGCCCCTCTCTTCTCTCTGTGGAATGATGTGCCTGTTTACTTTAGCCGTGTTTAGCCGCTAAACTTGTTAACTAGCACATTATTAGGAAAGGTGATCGCAAAGATTCATTAAAAAAACCCTTATACTCACTTCTGCTGTAAGTGAACATAGATGGATATATGTAGATCGGGAGGCGCATTCCCTTCACAAACAAACGTAATCCACTGCATCTTCAGCGGCTCAGATGTCGGGAGTAAATGACGACCACTATGTTCATTATCACATCCAGCAACACAACACCTCAATTGCTCAATTCTTGTCTAACTTACGTCCCTGCTCCGGCATCAAAACATGGAGGTTGGACTGTTACAGCTGTTCTGAGGTAAGACGCTCATGTCAATCAACTATTGTGGAAGCGGCCTCTCACGCCACACCGACAGGCATCTGAGAATGGTTCGATTTGAAAAAGGGGATATTATTTTTACAGACTAATTAAAAACCTCTGCATGGATTTTTATCATTATAGGGTAGATTTGTACATACACTGCCAACACACATTAATGTTCAAACAGCATGTAAAAGTAAACTTTGCATCAGATGACCCCTTTAAACTTTGGTTGTTTGACATTGTATCAAACCTATCAGCTTGCTTAATGTTTAGAGTTAATCACGTGATGAGACGTGTTGTTGTTACTTTCATTGAACCTCCCAGTTCAAATAAAATACTTTGGACTTTGATACAAGCTGTCCCAGTAAACTTAGTCCAAGTAAACTCTGTTGTGGTTCCAATGCCTGGCTTTTGATAGGCAAGTTTTGTTTCACCTCTTTGCTACATAAAAAACCTCAAAACCCTGTTGTAGGCAGTCACATTAAATACTGACACCTGGTTTAAATGAGTGAATAGAAGTATTTGTTGTATATCGTGATGATCAGGTCACTGCAGATGAGGAAGTTTAAACCAGAAAGTTGAGTCATTCACATGGCTATAATTGACTGCATTCCTAGAACACCTACTTAATGTTTGGAAAGTGATACATTTAGACATATTTGATTTCTGTGAAAGACAAGAGATAAAGATAAGTAGATTGACTGAAGCTTCTAATTTAATTACAATGTGTTTACAGACAACTGTGTGGCTTGTATCCGGGTGTCAGGATGAGTAAATGACAGGTTGGATTTGCTGATCTAGTCACAGTTGCACAGAGCAGTTATTTCTCCTGAACACACACACATAAATCCGCAATATTTATGAGGTATTCAACTTCCTCTCTGGTAGCTTTATCGTCATGGGGACAGATCTCCAATCGAGGCCTATCCCACTGATCCCCATAAGGAGAGTGCCTGGCCCCAGGGTTTTGGACAGCTCTCTCAGGTACGGTATGTAGACACACACATACCTTATGCTCTTTGTTTTAATTGGTTATATGCAACATGCAAATAGCATTTATTACTTTAACTCAATCATCTGATCATTCCAGGAGGGAATGAAGCAGCACTACGAACTGGGTCAGTTTTTAAAGAAACGCTACACAGGATTCCTGAGTGAGAACTATGATCGGCATGAGGTTACTGCCACTTTAAACTGTTGTTTAAAGATGTTCAATATACTTAAACATAGAGTTGTCAGACTTATGTTTTTAAATAGAATAAGTAATCCTGTCTTTGTGTTGTAGATATTCATCAGAAGTACAGATGAAGATCGGACTCTAATGAGTGCAGAAGCGAACCTGGCTGGCATGTTCCCACCTAATGGTTCTGACATGTTTCATCCAGATTTGAAATGGCAACCAATACCTGTTCACACTGTCCCAAAGGATGAAGACAGGGTAAGACATCACACTGAAGTTCTGTTCTCACTTTTTTTCTCCACAATTTTGGTAGCACACGGAAACTTTAGCCCTGACATCTCTTTAGCAATAAAGTCATATTTGCACACCCTCAGAATAGTAAATGTCTCCTAATGTTTAAAATCTGTTTTTATGTCTACACGACCCAGCTACAGCGTGTTTATGTGTGTTTTTTTTTTTTTTATTAATTTCCAGCTGCTCGCATTCCCTTTGCGTGACTGTCCACGTTACAGACAGTTAATGAACGAGACTGAAAAAACACACATTTTTGTTAACGTGACTGAAACCCACAAGGTGAGTCCACCTTGCAAAAATACTCATTTATAGCAGCAGTCTATGTCTATGGACTTAAAGGGATAGTTTAACCAAAACTGAAAATTCTGTCAATAATTACTCACCCTCATGTCGTTTCAAGTCATAAGACGTTTGTTTATCTTCGGAACACAAATTAAGATATATTTGATGAAAAACGAAAGCTTTCTGACCTTCCATAGACAGCAAGTTACTACCACGGTCAAGGCACAGAAATATAAATATTGTGAAAATAGTGAGAAGAGTATTCCTGCACAACTGGAGGCTGCAGTTTCAGGACCGTGTTTGTAGGACCGCATTTCTAGGACCCTATAGTTTTGTTTTGTTTTTTGTTTGTATTATTTTATTAATTTATTGTATTTATGTATGTATTAGCTTTTTATACTATTTAATAGCGCTTGCTATTCAGTTCTGTATGTTATTATATTTTAAAGAAATATGTAGTTGTTTAATTGTATACACTTAATTATTGTCCTAACCGACTCCTAACTCTTAACATACCCTGAACATTGGAAACCCGACTGAAATATTTAACCTAATTTATTTCAATATATTCTATAGATATATAGAAAGACTTGTATCTTTGCGAGACTTCAGTTCATTAGCCACAGCACAGTGATTCACGTCTGACGTGTGACACGCATAAAGTGCAGTAAACGGTAAAACAATTGCGCTACAAATTAATGCGTTTATTGGTACATTAATAAATGTAAGATACTTTGAAAACAAATGCTAGTTTATAACATTCTGCAGAACAATGATCTGTTCTGCACAGCTAAATAGGCTAAATGGAGATTGCTGACACCTCCTCGAACACAAGTTCACACCAGGTCTTACATTAAAAATAAGATGGAAAGATTAAAAATGAATAGTTTTTGTTTTATGCTTGAATCAGGTCTCCTCTAGATGGCGCTGTCACAAAAAAATAGGATCTTAGAAATGCGGTCCTAGAACTGCTGTCCTGAAACCGCAGCCTCTGGTTGTGCAGGAACATACTATTGGAAAACAGTTGCAGTGCATGGATGTTCTGTGTCAACAGCACCACACGCATGCGTCGTGGTCAGAGAAGGGAAGTAACTTTGTTACTTTGTTACTGTACTTAAGTAGATTTTTCTGGTATCAGTACTTTATTTCACTATTTATTATTTATTATTATTTTAGTATTTAAACCATTTTAAGGTGAAGATAACAACACCTGGTCATAATGTGATACTTTAAATTGAACTTCAATAAAATTGTTACTGCAAATAGAACATAGTGACGTTTTGCAACAAGTTGGAGACAGTTCTGCTCATGACAGTATATGGCTGATGGGAAAAGTGACTGGTACAAGAAAATTAGTGAAAAAAGCTAACACACACAAAAAGTAAATGAAGACACAAATAGAGAGTTCATGTTAATGTGTCAATACGATGTGAGGTTCAGTTACCAGCATGACACTAAAACAGGTAGTAGTAATAGATACTTTTTACTTACATGTCTGAGCCCATACTTCTTTACTTTAACTTAAAGTGCTCCTATTATGCCATTTTATACATTGCTAATATTGTTTCATGAGACTCCTAAAACAGGTTTACATGTATGCAAGGTCAAAAAAAACACTTTAGTTTTCTCTAAAAATAGATTTAATTTTACCTCATTTCTAAATGATTCATATATGACAGTTCGAAGAATCAGTCTCTCTAAACCCCTCCTTTCCGTGAGCCCTCACTGCTGTGATTGGTCAGATGGCGCAGTCCTTTACGATTGGTCTACCGCGTACAGCGTGTCGGAGAACGAAACGCTCATTGCTATAACTGACTGACAGCCCTGGAGCTTTCACACCGAACACAGAAAGCGCTTTGGTCGAGGCCGAAACAAGCCGTCCTCACGTGGCGCAAGCAATTGAAACGAATGGGTTTCATAGTGCAGCGCTTTCCGCATTCGGTGTGAAAGCCACTTCGTGCACCATCCTTTATCATTACTCCAACTAATGAGACAGACAGACAGTCAAGCTGCATCAATTACAATTTCTTTTACTTTTTTTTATTTGTATGTGCAAAAAAATTTGAATATGGAGGGAAAGTCCATTTATTTCAATAATTTGTTTCAAAAAGTGAAACTTGTATGTTATATTAGTGCACTACACACCAAGTGAAATATTTCAAGCCTTTATTTGTTTCAATTTTAATGATTTAAAAAAAAAAAAAACAAATCCAGTATTTCACAAAATTAGAATATCATGACAAAGTTCAACACTGTAGGCTCCTTGTGTCCCAATCTAGTCAGCTAATTAGCGCAAAACACCTGCAAAGGTTTCCTCAGCCTTTAAATTGTCTCAGTCTGGCTCAGTAGGCTTCAGAATCATGGGGAAGACTGCTGACTTGACGGATGTGCAGAAGGCCATCATTGACACCGTTCATAAGGAGGAAAAGTCTCAAAAGGATGAGACTTGATGCTCACAGAGCGCAGTATCGAAGTAAATTAACAGAGTGTTAAGAGGAAGGGAAAAATGTGGCCGGAAAAGGTGCACAAGTGACAGGGATGACCGTAGCCTTCAGAGGATTGTCAAGCAAGGGCGGTTCAGAAATCTGGGGGAGCTTCATAAGGAGTGGGCTGAGGCTGGTGTCAGTCAATCAAGAACCACAACATACAGACGTCAGCATGACACGGGCTACAGCTGTAGAATTTCATGCATCAAGCCACTCCTGAACCAAAAACAACGTCAGAAGCATCTGCGCTGGGCTAAGGAGAAAAAGTACTGGTCTGTTGCCCAGTGGTCCCAAGTTTTCAGATGAAAGCAAATTTTGCATTTCATTTGGAAATCAAGGTCCCAGAGTCTGGAGGAAGACCGGAGAGGCACAAAAGTCAAGCTGCTGAAAGTCCAGTGTGAAGTTTCCAGAGTCAGTGATGGTTTGGGGTGCCATGTCATCTGCTGGTGTGGGTCCATTGTCTTTTATCAAGTCCACAGTCAGCGCAGCTGTATACCAGGAAATTTTAGAGCACTTCATGCTTCCTGCTGCCGACAAGATTTTTGGAGATGATGATTTTATTTTCCAGCAGCATTTGGCACCTGCCCACAAAGCCAAAACTACCAGTACCTGGTTTAATAGCCATAGAATAACTGTACTTGATTGGCCGGCAAACTCGCCTGACTTAAACCCCATTGAAAATCTATAGGGTATTGTCAAAAGGAAGATGAGGGAACAGAGACCCCGAAATGCAGACGAGCTGAAGACCAATATCAAAGCAACTTGGGCTACCATAACACCTCAACTGTGTCAAAGGCTGATCGCATCCATGCCACGCTGCCTTGATGCTGTAATTAGTGCAAAAGGAGGCCCAACAAAGTACTGAGGACATAATACAGTACATTAACACACTTTTCAGAAGGCCAACATGTGTTTAAGATCCTTTTTTTATTGGTTATGTGTTACTTTGTGATGTGTGGCCATAACAGAAAAAGATTCAAATTCCTGATGACTCGTTCAGGCCATGGTGAGCTGACTCTTTTTTTTGATAGACAATAACTTTATTTATCGTGCACTGCCGGCTTCACAACTTTGCAGATAGTTTATGTTCACATACAGCTACATGACACACTGCATGAAAGGTCATACTTGAAAAGGCATAATAGGAGCACTTTAAGTAAAAAGTGTAGTCAGTACTTCTACTTTTACCAGAGTATTTTTAAACATGAGTATCTGTACTTCTACTTGATTGAATGATGTGTGTACTTTTGCCATCTCTGGTCGTGGTACTCTTAATAATGCAGGCGAACTGTCCCAGAAGAGAAGAAATCGTTGTATAAAGTCGTAATTTTTGTTTTTGTGCTATCCTGATTTATATTTTGATGTCATCATGTTTTTATGCAGGCCTTCATAGAGATGGTGAGAGAAAATACAGGACTGGAGAAAGTCAACATTGAGAATATTTGGAGCGTGTATGACACATTGTTCTGTGAGGTGAGTTTCATCTGGCATATATTGTTACTTAGTTACTTTTACATAGTTACTTTTTATGGAAAGTAATGCGTTACTTTACTTTTGCGGTACTTTTAAAATCTGGGCAGGGCTTGCTTGTTTGTTTTTAACATAAAAAGTTATATTTTTTGGCAAATGTAAAAGCCTTTTCACACCAAAAGCCTCAGGCTTTGAGAAAAGTAAATTCACGTCTGTACAGTAGATGCAGAAGAAAAACATGTCAACTCTTCAGCAATAAAAAAAGGAAAACAAATGTTAGATTATCTTAAGTAATTTTTGCTCATTTGTATGGTTGGATTGGTAATTTCACTGTTTTTATTCATTTTGAGGAATACTGAATCTGTTTTTTGTGAGTGAGATGAATTAATGCATGTTCACATTTATTCTAAAACTAATACCTTACTCCTGATTTCTCAACATGGGGTCAGAAGAGCTTTTAATCAATAAATGGGGGGAAAATCCAATAAAATGCTCAGACAGACACTGTGTCAGATCAGATAATCTTCTCTTTCTGTCTCTTTTTGATATTCTCCTTCCCCAGAAAACACATAATATCACACATCCTGGCTGGGTTAACCAAAGTGTGGTAGAGACACTGAAGGTCTTGAATGACTTTAGTTATCAGATTTTGTTTGGTGTCTACAAGAGACAAGAGAAGTGCAGACTGCAGGGAGGTAAGAGCTTATCGCTGAGCAGAGTATTTTCTTTTTTATTCATTCCAAAACAACTTACAGTTACCCAGAAATATAGAACAACAACAGCAACAAAAATAAAACTAAATTAATGATACAAAATTAATTAAAACAATAATGAGTAAAAAAAAAACAAAAAAAAAAAAAAACGCAGAGTAAAACATTATCAAGAGTATTTTTTTGTTATTTTATAAAACAAAGGATTCTTGACAGCGCATTTTCATAGTTAAACACTCAGACACTTTTATGCACGCATATGCAGATCAGTGTTGTAGGAACAGAGGGAGAGGCTGCAACCTGAAGCAGTGTGCAGTTATAGTACAGGGAAATGGCACTGTAAAAACAATGGATGGACCATTCTACATTCAACCTGGAATACACAAGTATAGGGCTGTGGTCCTGTGACATTTTAATGTGTTAAAACAGTCGTTACTCTCTCATTTACAGGCTTGCTGTTAGATCAGATCATTAAGAATCTCTCAAATGCAGCAGAACTAAACTCTCAACAAAAAGTGAAGATGATCGTATACTCAGCGGTAAGTCATGTGTGAAACGTAAATAAAACATCAGCAGACCTGTATGTGGATACAGCCAAAACTTAATGTAACTCTTTTTTTCACTAGCATGACACAACAGTTGTAGCCCTGCAGGAAGCTTTGAATGTCTTTAATGGCCTGCAGCCACCTTATGCCTCATGTCATCTAATTGAACTTTACCACGAAGGGAACGGGTAACATATTGACTTTGTTTTTCCTAAACTCATCTTTCTAGACCACATTCTTTGGTCACCTAAAATATATTCTTTGCTTTGCTTATTCAGGAATTTTTCAGTGGAGATGTTTTATCGCAATGACACTGTGTCTGAGCTGCACCCTGTGTCTTTACCGGGCTGTTCCCAGCGCTGCCCCCTACAGGACTTTGTGAACCTCACACGTGAAGTCATACCACAAGACTGGAAAAAGGAGTGTCAAATAAAAAACGAAACTACACACACTGCTAATCTGTGTTGGGAAAAGCATATTCACGTCTTTACAGTAGAATGCTTCAACACTGTTCCGCAATAAAAAAACAAACAAACAAAAAAATAAAAAATAAAAAATGAAGCATAAATGTTAGTTTATCTAAAGTAATTTTATGATTGAACTCATCAAAGATCATCAAAGGTCAGCAAAGGCATTGGTTATTAAAGAAGAGAATAAAAACATAAAGGATATTTGTGTTATTTTACATTTAATTATTGCAGTAACTGGCATTACTTATTTTAAAAAGTAACTCAGATATTTTCTTGTAAGTTAAAAAGTAATGTGTTACTTTACTGGTTACTTGAATAAAGTAATCTGATTACATAACTTGCATTGCGCAACACTGCTGGTAATCACAATCATTTACGTTAATAAATGCTGTTTATTGTTTATATCTTGTAACCACTCTTTTTTTTTGAGCACACAAACTGTAAATTATAAATATCTAATTAGGTTGGCTTGAGAAAGTTGCTCCTTTTATTAGGGCCCAAGCCCTAAAAGGGCAAAGGCCATACTGTTTTTCTAAGGATTATTATTATTTATTAGGGCACAAGCACCCTTGGTGCAAGGACCCTCTTGGAATTGCTCCGTTTATTCTTCTTCTTGTATTTTTGAGGGCCTAAACAAGCTCGAAAACTCACAAAACTTTGCACACGTGTCAGACCTGGTGAAAAGTGGGTGTGGCAAAATGGCTCGATAGCACCACCTATAAAATTTCAATGGAGTGTGCTACATACATGTACAAAACTCGGTACACACATGTAACACACCAGTACCTACAAAAAAAGTCTCCTGCCACAACATCCGAAACCCAACAGGAAGTCCGTTATATTGAATTTCCTGTACGATTTTTGTGCAGTTTTTATCATTTTCAGGCCTTGTACTTTACTTTAAGTTGACACAACACGATAGTGCTGTCTGGGAAACCAGATATAATGACCTTTCATAAAACAAATGCAAATGTTTCTATTAGGTGTAATCAAAATAATCACAAGCTCCACTGTCTAAATGTCTAGCAGTCTCAATGTGGTTCATCACACTGTGTGTTTAAAATAAATAAATAAATAAATATTATAAGTAAGTAATAATAATAACAATAATAAAACCACATGCTCAAGATAATACAAACAAATGGATAAAATAAATTTGAATTTTAAAGTTGTCAGCTAAAATCAGTTTAGGTAACTCTACTGACTTGTATACAGTCTTAGACACACAATTATTGAAAATTGTATTTATTTATTTTGCAAATGTCTATTTGAACACATATTTATCAGGCTTCTTATTTCAATCTTGTCTTTTTTTCCCTTTCTTCAGCCCCTGCAGATGAAACAATGCTGACAAACAGGAGAAACACTGTACACAACAATACAGTCAGAAAGGTTTTCAATCTAGAAATCACCATTTACCCAGGATTTACTGTAGTAACATTAACTTCACCATGGTTATTAAAGTAGACATGTATTAAATATATTTCAGGAGTAATAGGATATAATTATAGTATTTTTTGTGATTTAAGCTATAGTGTTTGTGCATTTATACTAAATGGATTTAGATTACTGTTTTTCATACAAATACCTAGAAAGCATATAGTTACATTTTTACGACATTATTCAGGTGCTATATGTGTGTTTTAATTAGTTATTATAATTCAAATGTATTTGTGGGGGTAGCTCGCTAGAGTTTTCCCTCCATTCCTCGCTTTCCAATAGCTTGTAAATGCATATGTGCATTTTACTTTCACTTTCAAATTGGCGGCATTTCAGCATCAATTGATTGAAACAGGGGTGTCAAACTCAGCCCCGCAGAGTTTTGTTCCAACCTTGCTCCAACACACATACTATGCAGTTTTCAATTAAGCCTGAAGGACTTGATTAGTTGGATCAGGTGTGTTTAAATAGGGTCACATCTAAACTCTGCAGGGCTGCGGCCATCCAGTACTGGAGTTTGACAGCCGTGGATTGAATGGACAGCAAAAACAAAACAGTACAATGACAAACACGCTTATATTAAACATGGAATGATTCATTTATTAACAAAATGAATAAAAATACACCATGCTATATATAGAGCAAATAACTTTTTTTTTACATAAAAAACACTGTGGAACCAAATAAACAAAAAATGAATGTTTGAAAAAAAAAACTTTCAAAATCACCTTAGATAAATATAAAATTCAACAGGCTTTTCAAACCCCAAAATATTTTTAAAATCAAAATTTTGCATAATGTTTCCAAACTAAATCTTCTGATATAGTCTTGTTTGTCTCATCTCACTCTTCTTATCAGTCAACTCAACTCACAAATAAAATCTGACTATTACTGCTCATCTGTGATCCACAGCTGTTGTTGGCAACACAAACCTGTTTAATGATTTGAAACAATATCACTCATTACAACATGCTGAAACTAACAAATAAATTTCTAAAAAAATGAAAGTAAAAATTGATTTAGCAACTGTAATTACATTACATCAGTGGTCTGATGTCTAATTTCCTTAAAATATGGGAATTTAATTATGGACGCTTATTTGTAGAATGAATAGGTGAATGAATTGCAAAATCTAAATAAATCAAAGCCTACTGATTAATCAGAAGTATAATTGATGATCGGTCGATTTAATCAATCTAATAATCATATTGATCAGTTACCACAATAACGGTGTTGCAGCCCTATAGCAAAAAGCTTGTCTTCAACAGTTCTTCAATCGACTTAATATGTTAGATATTCTTCTTGATATTTTATGTCTGTCTTCTTCAACTCAGTACTGACATCCTTCCTGCCAATTTTAAGCTGATTCTCCACTGAACTCCACTGCTCAGAATCCCCCAGCATTTACTCCTTCCTTCATTCTTCCTTTTCTGTCTTTTCATCCTGATGATCTCACTTTCTCAGCTTAATTTTCTGCTGGACTTTCAGACATCTCGGAGCTGCTTGTACCCAAACATCACTGTGTCACAACACTAACAGTAACCAGGACAACAAGGAGCCTGTGGATTTGTGTTTGAGCAGCTGAAGTTTACCATTTAGTTAAACAATGGTCTGGTTGTGCAGGTTTGTGCTTGACAACATCAGAAAACATAAGCGCATTGGCAATATTTTAAGGTTTTGGTGCTTGTTTTTAGGGCTGCCACTGAAACCGCATTCACTCATACAAGTCTACACTCCCTACCTCCATTATGTTTCTGGTAAACAAATTAACACTTCACTTTTTGTCTCATTTTTGGATAACTGCAAGATACATTTTACCAAAATGTGATGAAACATTCTTAATCAAATAATTTGCCATGTTATGAAGAGACAGTTATTAGTTTTTTTCAGTCACAGAAAAACATTTGAACTTTTTTCCCAACAGTGGCCTGTAGGTGTCGCCAACTGCACAAATTCAATGAAACTGAATGTTTGTGTCGTGATTGACAGCTGCATAATCACAGTGAATCTCATCTTTACTGAATCTGACTGTAGCGTCACTGAGAGACTCTTCATTCTTCTGGAAACTGACGGCAGCGTACAGGAGCTCATCAGAGGGGATTGTGGGTAACTGTACTGTTGAATGGAGAGGATTTGATTCAGGATCTGAGTTTTGAATCTCTTCTTGAGCCTGAAAGAATTAAAATCCCTGAAACATGAACTCTCAGTTCAAAGGTACTGCACATACACCAACTTCTCATATAATCAAACACAGATCAGTTCTGACCGTTTCATGATCTTCTGTTTCTCTTCTGTCTGATGAGTTGGCATCTGTGTGTGAACAAGAGAAAGAGAGTGAGAAAATGAGAGATGATTTTAACCTGCTGTGTATTTCTAACCAGCAGAGGGCGACAAACACACGTTATTGCAATGTTTTATAGCATGTTTGTGTGTCTCACCATGTTTGCTGTTGTATTTTATTTTAAACACCACCAGCAGTAAACACACAGCGAGCAGAACTAAACCCACAGAAACCACAGCTGTCACAGAAAAACCTGAAATCACACAACAGAACGATCTCAAACTCTGATTTATTGTTTTGTCTGAAACATTGGGTATTGTGGGACTGCAATTACTACTTGTAAATAATTAGGAAATCAGGAAAACATGACTTTTTTTGAATGTTAATGTAGCCCTCTCTCTCTCTCTCTCTCCGCGCGTCTATTGAACTCTAGCACCGCCGCTGCTACTCTGCGTTGTGTTGTGTTCGTGGGTGGTGGTAGAGAGACGGACACGGACACAGAAGGGTTCGAGATCGTGGCTTGACCGTTTATTCGACAGCACTGCATCTATCCACCTTATTTTTCCCATGAGAGTGGGTGCAGCCATTTGTAATTTTTTTGTGTCTGGCTTCCGGTCTCATCCACTTCCAGCTATATTTAGCTGCACAAAAAGCTTGTTTTGCCGCTTGATATTGCAAACGGATGTATCGTACCATATTATTTTAATGTATTAGGTTAATTATGAACACACTGGTTTGTAGTGCAAACTGTTTTACCGTTTACTGCACTTCAATATCCTTCTCGTTATTTCCCTATGGCGGATTATGAACCGGACGTGTAACACATTACCAGAAAACAGCTTACTTCCGCATTGAAAAATAAGGTGAATAGCATTGATAATGTCAACTCAATTCAGTATTTAAACATGCAAAGTCCATTTCAATGCACGATAATTCAATAACATGCTCTCGCTGCTTATATTATCATACATAGCTTTGCGTCAGCCACCACGTATTAATCGTATTCAAACGAAAGAACAAAACATTTTAACTCTCTATATTCCTCTGCATTTAGGTCTTTAACAGTTTAAAACACAAAACGTCTTAATAAACTGAACGTTAGTGCAAGAACAACAAAGATATTTTACATTTTCATTTCCGCTGCCGTCAACATGACTTACCTATAGCATTGATAATGTCAACTGAAGACAAGATGGCGCACTACTCGCATATCAACAACACGGTACATCAAGAGGCTCTAACAACGCTAAATGAACTTTATGTTTGGTAGACTCATAACGACATCTTGTGGACAACACAATATACTGCCTTACATTAACAACAGCATTGGATTCTATTGACTTTCACTGCAATGTATAAAAAACAACCTCAAAATGTCCTTTGTGCTCACCTGAAGAAAAAGCTGCTCAGTATTGGCAAGTTACAAGTAGTTACAAGTTTTGTTTTCTTTTAGTAAAAAAAAAAAAGATTAATTTATTACATTTTCTGGTTCACTATATCCTTTGATAAAAGGGTGTTTTACCTCCTTTCACATGTAGCTGAACTTCAGTGAATATGAAGGACCCAGAATTCTCCTCTGCACACCAGTATTTCCCAGAATCCTCTGCTCTCAGATTGCTGATGTTCACAGTAAAGACTCCAGCAGAGGTTTCATCAGTCAGAGAGAATCTGCCGTTTATACTGTTATTTGATGAAACACGACCTCCGTCTCTGACGCAGATATTGATCTGATCTCCTCTACAGAAAAAAACCCTGATTTTGATTCCTGATGTATTTACAGCTGATGGACGCTGATCCTCCGACAGACGCCTCATGAGTGATCACTGAACAACACAACATTAAATATGAGGAGTTTGAGAACAAAATGATCAGAAACATTGAGATTTATCCCAAATAAACAGCCTCACCATCCTTCATGACGATCATGAGCTCAATGGGAAGATTAAACACGTCTTTCACTGCACACCAGTATTTCCCAGCATCCTCTGCTCTCAGCTCAGTCATGGTCACAGTGAAGAGATTGTGTTCAGTGTTGTTCTTTACTGAAATCTTTGGATTTTTAACATAATCTTCATCTGATCGAATGATATTTTGAGCACCTTCAGTGAAACACTTTCCTTTGCACAGATGTTTTATTTCTTTTGCATATTTTGCATAATAAGGGCATTTGATCTCAGCTGAATCTCCTTCACGTCCGACCACTGGAGGCACTAATAGTCAAAGAGAATGGAGACGTATTAATACACTGTAAAATAAATGTATATATTATTGAACTGTATGGTTTATGATTACTGTACATACTGGTTAATGTTAGTTCATGTTTATTGGTGAGAGAAACAGAAGTCACATGTTTGTGTTTGGTTTCTGCTCCACACCAGTAAACTCCAGCATCTCTCCAGCTCACATTACTGATGATCACTGTAAAAACTCCTGCTGTACTGTCAGAAAACTCAAAGCGCTTCTTCTCTGATGAACTGATGTTTTGACAGATCTTCTTGTTGTTCTCTTTGCAGATGTGTTTGATGGTCTCGTTGTGTTTCTCAGGGTAATTACAGGTGAGTTTCACACTTTCACCAATAACAGCAGCTGATTTGCTTGATGTATAAAACTGATGATCTACACACACAAAAACAATGCTCATCATATAATAATATTAAAAACTTTTTTCCCCTCATTTTTACTGTCCAACATGGAAAAAAGTGTTATTTAACATATTCTGCTGCTCCAAATCTCTTGACCATATCTTTTGACCACTAGGTGGCACTACAGTGCACATACTTTCAGGTCAAGTTTACAGTGACATAATAACAGGTACCAAGCTTTGTCCTTATACAGCAAACCTTTGGAGAAACAGAGCCTCACCTCCATTTTGGTGTGCTTTTTGTTAATTTTGTTATACAAGAGCAGTTGGGTCTATCAAAAAGCAAGGGTCTTTCATTTATTTTCACCAGCATGGTCTCACAATGATCTGAGCCATGATGTGTGAATGGGACAAACTGTTGAGGACAAGTTTGAATAAGTAGGTTTTTGGTACATTAAAAATGGGAGGGAAAAATGATGAGAGCAGACAGTTGGTGCAGCTAGTGTTGAGTTACAGACTCTAAGGTTAATGTTCAGACTGTCCTCAATCTGTGGGACAAATTTTATCATTTGTTGTTCTATGGGCCGCCAGACTCAATAGCAGATGAAGAAGGAAAAAAATAAGAAAAAGACTGACAATAACAGAACCTACACGCCTTAATATATAATATTAAAAATGTCAAATATTTTTTTATTTTTCTTATTTTAACTGATAGAAAGTGTCCAAAAAGAAGCTCTTTACCTTGATTGACTGTCAGTTTGATCTCAGTGATCAGATCTTCATCATCAGTGATATTCACTCCACACCTGTATGTCACTTCATCAGCTGCAGTTAAATCACTGATAAAAACCTTCAAAACTCCTCCACTGGTATCATCATACATGTGCACTTTATCATGATGGACCCATTGATTCTGTTCATCAACAGGGATCTTCAGTGATGAATCTTTCTGGATTAATTTCTTGTTTCCTTTGAATTTGTGTGGAAATTTACACTTGATGAAGACTGATTTACTGATGTAGGCCTCAACCTGGACGGAAGTTATTTGACCTGCAGGATGAGATTTATTTGTAGATTTATTACATTATTAAGAGTCAAGAAAGATTTACATTGTAAGGTGTTGTCAGACAGGATGAACTTCTCCTCAGATGATTGTGATGATTGTGAGCTGTTCAGCACATGGACAGGACCAAAGTTCAGTCTGTAGAAGACTTTGATGTGTGTTTTAAACTTATGATCATATTTACAGGTAAAAGTGATGTTTTGCCCAATATATGCTGAATCTCAGTACTGATTCCTGTCGTACAGTCTGTGTTTCTGCAGAAATACTTTTCTTTATGCTGATCATTAGACTTGTACATGCACTTGAACATTACACTCCCTCCAGTGCAGCCAAACACACTGAAACAAAGTACCTGACCTGACAAACACAAGTTCATTTACTCTGGGTTATTATATATTATCAATAATAGAATAGAATAGAATAGAATATATTTTACAAAATTGCCAGTAAAAGACTGACCTGAGATCAGACAGAGAGTGATGATGATGATGATGATGGTCTTCATTCCAGATTGACGTTAGTCTCCGGTATATTCGGACACAACCAGATCTGGTCAAAATCCAGGGAAAGCAAGAACTGACAAAATATCTTGAATACAATGTAATTCCCTTTGGATAAAAGTGTCTGTCAAATGCATTAATGTCAACGATCTTTATAAACACACACATCCTCTGTCAGTCTTTCTTACATTTTTGCTTCCTTATTCTATGTGGGATCCACCCAGACACACTGCAGACAGAGCTGATGAGTGTTGACATATGTGTGAAAGATGCAGAGAAACATGCTGTAAATACACAAAACACAGATGACACATTGGTATATTAATACCAAAACATACGATGTGAGTAACAACATTTCAGGTAGATGCACTGTGGGTATTTTATGTGCATTGGATGTAGGAAAGGTCTAGAAGTTGTTTGAGACACATCCTGCATTGTTCTGACATGTCGTCATTTGTATCTTATTTATTACAATCTATTTGTGGGTCTCACATCCTTTAACTTCTGCTACAGAGGAAATCACACACAGCCTCATGCAACCATGTTCTTGTCAAATATTAAAGGTTTACATTGTGTTGCACATCAACTTTGTATCTGGTGTAAGTGTTAAGAAAAATAATTAAAGACACATAAACATTTATTTTGTAATCATAATATCAGTTGTACAGTCACCATAAAACGCTTGTTTACATTATTTCTTTTTTGAATGCACATACTAATCATATAAGAGCATGTGGATCTGGACGTTACAACATCAGCTTGAGACCACAGTTACATTTTCTGAGCTCAGACACAAAACTGCTGGACCTCAATAATCTCTACAGTCAATACCATAAAACTGCACATTAAATATATAATGACAGCTTTAGACTCTGAATGTGATCAGTGAGTCAAGCCACTACATGATTATGTCATCATCAATACATAACCATAACAAATATCTTATAAACACAAAATTGCAGCTGCCAGAGGAAACACTACCATTATAAAGTCAAGGATCAGGAGACGAACTAAAGCACTTCATCTTGTGCTGTAACTGGAAGTCAGTTGTAGCTCTTGTGTTTCTCTTCAGAGAGTCTACTTGTTAACAACAAGCCCAGTCCAGCACTTAATTAATAATTTAATTATCTCATGAACACCACTCTTGAATGGTTGTGTTATTGGTTTTGGTATTGACTACACCTCTGTTCTTGATTGGTCTTGGTTTTGACTATGTCACTGTTCTAAATCAGCTGCGGCTGATTATTGCTAATTATAAGCAACGTTGGTTTTTGTTTTTATAAAATTGCTTTTAAATGTGCAGTCGCTGTGTGTGTTTGGATCTTGCAGAATATAGTCACACGTTTATCATATATTTCTTGCATTTGCTATAATGCCTGCCCTTCATAGTGCAATTATATTGCAGTCTAATCGCTGTCAAACATCCCCAGCTAGTGTCCATGTCAAAAATCACCATCTAAAAACTTGTATCTTATATCTTGCTACCAAAATGAGTGATGAAAATGAATGCAAGATTGTTTCACATCAAATGCAGCATAAATAAAGACACACTGTGAGGAGCATCAATGAAAAAAACCTGATTTAATTTGAAAATTAATCCACTGATTGTTGACGAGATTCTCCAGCACTTTGGAAACATAAAAACCTCTGTGAGTTTGGGTTTGTTTTGTCAACATTATACTTCACTGACACTGTGCAAAAAAAAAATGTTTTGAGCCACTGGTAACACACAACATTTATTCAACACAACATTAGTGTATTTACAGTTTTTTTTTTTAAGTTAGAATGTAATTAATTACTTTTTCTCATAGTGTAATAAAATGTTTGAATATCCATTATAGCTATTGAAGTTGATTTTATAATAAAATATAATTGAAAATATATTTAAAACCAAGTCATTATTTGCATGATACATACATCACATTTAAAAACAAACTGACATGTTTGACACCGAGTACAGTTTTTCTGTTTTTGCCTATATTAAGAAAGGACAGCTCAGTTGACAGGAAGCGAAGTAGGAGAAAGAGAATGGAGAGTGATTAGGAAAGGTACTTGAGCCGGGATTTGAACTCAGGACGCCTGTAGCTCAACAGCGCTGTATGTCGGTGCACTGGCCACAAGGCTATCAGTGCAGACGACACTGAGTACAATTATAACACTAAACTGTCAATACAAATATTTTTTACACACCTGCGCTCATCACAGATCATTCTATTGCTCATAACACAACACTTCTCTTCTGGCAAATGGATGCTTACAAAGATGACGGGGAATTTTCTTGTTAAAACATTTCGCATCATTTCAAACAGAAGTCAATGTTTTCTTCAGTCACAGAGAATCATTTCAGCTTCTTTCACAGTGACCTGTCGTTGTCTCCAACTACACAAGAACTTGTTCAGTGAAACTGAATGATGATTCCAGTGGCTCAGTCGTTCTCAGCAACCGACACAATTCTAGTTGTGTATAACACACAAATCTAGTGGTGATATTATTTTGTTGTGGTGCTGTGATTGACAGATGCATATTCACAGCAATTCTCCTCTTTACTGAATTTAACTGTAGCGTCGCTGAGAGAACCTTCATTCTTCTGGAAACTGATGGAAGAGTACAGGAGCCCATCAGAGGGGTTTGTGGGTAACTGAACTGATGAATAAAGTGTATTCTGTGCATCAGAGGGGTTTGTGGGTAACTGAACTGATGAATAAAGTGGATTCTGTGAATCAGAGGGGTCTGTGGGTAACTGTACTGTCGAATAAAGAGGAGCTGATACAGGATCTGTGTCTGAATGACGTCTGGTGTCTTGAATCTGTTCTTGAACCTGTAAGAAGTGAAATCATGAAGTACATCATATATATCAACTTAGATATTTCATATACTGAGATGTAGATTACAGTTCTTAAACTCACCATTTCGTGATCTCCTCTCTGTCTTTTGTCCGTTGATGAAACAATGCCTGTGTGAACAACAGTGTCGGGGAGTAACTAGTTACATGTAACAGAATTACGTAATTTAATTACAAAATAAATGTAATTGTAATTAGTTACAGCTACTGAGAAAAATGTGTAATCAAATTACAAATACTTTTGAAAATGTTAATGATTACAAAGGGGGTTACATCTGAATATTTTTACACACACACACACATACACACACACACACACAGATTTAATATACTTTCTTTCATAAATTGCATTGACTGCTCTAAAATGAGACACCAATGTTTCAGGAGTTTAGGACACAGAATAGGACACATGATTATTCTTAACAGATTTATTTTCTATTTGGGTTTATATACTTTAGTTTTTAAGGTTTATTGTTTTTTCCAAGGCGTCAGTGTTTCCGGTCATAACTTTCCAAACATTTGATTTCAAAATCACTATCATAACTATTAAACTATTGTTATGATTTTAATTTCTTGTTATGATCTGTATTTAACCTCAGAATGATCTCAAAGTAAATAAGAGGTGTTAAATTTGTGGTGTCTGTGCTTTAAATTAAATTATTACACAGCTCTGTTGAATGCTTGATTCTGATTGGTCAGTCATGACCTTCCAAGATATGATATTCCTGGATAACAACTGGTAAAAGCTAATAACACAGACTCATCTGGGCAACTTATGTGTACAATTTCTTAATTCTGTCATCCTGGTATCGTGGACTCACTCTTTTGTTTCACGCAGCTGCTGCCATTTTGTTTTGTACACTGTAAATGATTATACGATAACTAGCAACTGCACTGTATCCCTTAAATGTCTGACTAGTTTGAACTTGACACTTGCCAGCAACTGATTTCTTCTTGGAAGCTTCAAATATTTCAACTCAGATCAGTGTTTTTTTTTTTAATTATTCACTTTTGTGGCAAGCAGCTGTGTAATAAGAGGGATAAAGTTGTTATTGAAAACTAAAGATGTATATTATCCCTTATTTATAGTCTTAATTCAAGTGAAGGATTTTGACAGTAATCAGTGTTGAGTGCTGCTGTAAGGTTCACTCTGCCTGCTTTAAATGTTTCAAAATGATTAACAGTTGAAAATATTAGAAAGTTGTCAAATGTAATATGTTACATTACTTTAATAAAGTAATCGAAAAGTTACACTACTTATTACATTTTAAATATAGTAACTTGTAATCTGTAACCTATTACATTTCCAAAGTAACCTTCCCAACACTGGTGAACAAGAGAAACATCTGAGATGAAGAAAATGAGATGATTTTAACTGCATGTGTATTTCTGACCAGTAGATGGAGACAAACTCAGATTTATTAAACATGCAGTTGTGTGTATTTGTGTCTCACCATGTTTGTGTTTGAGTTTGAATAAGATTAACACTATAACCAGAGCCAGCAGGATCAAACCCACAGAAACTGGAACTATTACAGAAAAACCTGAAATCACACAAAGGGATTGTGACTGAGAAATAAGTTGAACCCATGACATTTATTGACAAACATTCATACACATATCGTGCATCTGACGCTCATGTTTGTATTTTATGATCACTTTCAACTCAAACTGAGAATTTTTTGGATCTTGCCAGACTTTTGTTGGTCTTTGAATAAATAAGTGACTGTGACTTTTAATTTTGATAATTTTGAGTTACTTTTCATCTAAGTTCATATTTCACAGTTAGCATTTTTCCTCCTCAGAACTGCCAGAAGAAAAGTCAGAACTGTAAGGTGAAAACTAACAATTAAGCCTTCCTTTTTATTTTTTAATTCCGTGTTTGGAAGAGAATTAAAAATCATTGCGAGATGTAAAGTCCAATTTTAAAAATTTAGGAAAAAAAAATAAATAAATAAAAAAAAAATAAATTGAGATATAAACTTAATCTGAATATTGAGATCAAATGTCAAATGTACCCTTTTTATATTTTTATTTTGTGACAGATGTAAGCTTCCAAAGCAAAACAGAGAAACAGTGATGTTTGGTGTCACTGATGTCAAACCTGTCTGAATATGTGCAATAACACAAGCATAACAAGAAAAGACTTGGTGGATCTTACCAGTCTTTTCTGTTTCATGGACTGGTTCCTTTTTGGTGTCAGATGAGGTCATTTCTTTAAACAACAACAGCACAGTAATTTTTATAGGTTGTGCGTTCGAACTTCAGTATTTTTCTAAATGTCACTTCCAACTCAAACTGAGAAGCAGACTTACCAGGCTTGTCTTTATCTTGAGATGTTTCTGTTTTGGTGTCAGATGTTGTCATTTCTGAAAATGCACACACTGATGGTTAACAGATTAGTTAGAGGAATGCATTCTGCCGTTATTGACTTCAATTTCCTGTGACACACAAAATGTGATCGTTCGAGGGAAATTTTCTTAAAGAAGACAGTACTCATTTAAAGACTAAGCAGTATGATACTATGTGAGGAACCAGCGGATCAACATCTATTATTATTTAAAGAAAATCACTTGCATATTCATACTTTGTGTATTCAATATTTGTGCATTTCAAAACAGAGAAAGGGTGATGTTTGGCTTCACCAGTGTCAAATCCTCCTGAATATTTGCAAGAACAGAAGAGCTTTATTGCATAATGAGAAAAAGAGTTGGTGGATCTTACCAGGCTTTTTAGTTTCCTGGACTGTTTCCTTTTTGGAGTCAGATGAGGTCATTTCTAAACAAAATAAATAAATAAATAATAATTCAACAATAAACATCAACAAATAACAATAATTCAAACACATTGTGCATCCAGGACCAGACTTGCCAGGCTTTTCTTCGTCATTTCTGAAAATACACAATCATTGTTAAATAAATTGGAGCAGAGGTTCTCTACAACATTTTCCTGTGAGTTTGACCAAGGTTGGAGTTAAACTCTGCAGGAAAATGGATCTGGTGGGCTGGAGTCGAGAACCCCTGAATTAGAGGAACAGATTTTACCTGGCCAAAATCAGCTCTGAAAAAATCATCCTGTTCTGGTTGAGGTTGTTTTAAATGCTAATGAGCTCTGCTCGCCCCGCCCCTCTCTTTTCTCTGAGGAGTGACGAACCTGTTTACTTTAGCCGCATTCCAATTAGCTGCTAAACTTCCTAACTAGCACATTATTAGGAAAGATAATCACATAGATTCATAAAAAAAAAAAATCACAGCAAAAAGGCCAGTGTTAAATGAACTCTCCTGGGAGTGTATTTGGCTCCACACTCAAGAGTATTAAAAGTAATACTGAAGCAGAGTTAAAGTTAATGAGATAATTAGTGATTAATTTAGTGATGATTGATCATTATTGAAGACGCCTGATGTTAACAAGCTGAATCATCAAGGGAGAAAATCACATTTTTTAAAGCAACCATTATAGTGGTCAGTGTTTGCTTTAGTTGGGCTTTTGATCCTTACATTTTTAACATTATTTTAACATTCTTTAAATCAGAGAAAAGGTGATCATGTGTCTTTGGTTATGTTTTGTCATAACCTTTATGTAGTGACCTGAAAAATGGAGCTAAGTTTTCTTCATCATATACATCATTCCTGTGAACAATATATTGTCGATAATCAGACAAATGTTTTTACCTTATTTTGATCAAAATTAAATTTAATTAAGACACACAGACACGAAGAATCAACGTGAGAATCACAACAATGTGACCATCAAAAAAGCATGTTGTAGCCAATCAGAACTCATCTATGACTCCCATCATGCATTGCAGCATGAATAACTTATGAGCTGAATTGGCTTTGTAATTTCTTTTATTCATACTATTTTCTTTTGTTTTTGCTGTTTTTATGTGACTTTTTAGTAGCTTGTTTTGTGATGTTCAGACTTGGTCTGTTAACTTGAATATGCTGTTTGTCAGCGTTGTTGAGATTTATATGCTGATTCTTGATGCCTGTGTGTGTGCCTGAACAAGAGACTTATTATTATTATTATTTTTTTAATCACAACAGCTTCTAAGATATCTTTCCAGTATATACAAAGACAGTTTTTTATTTTTGTTGTGGAATCACAAGGCTGTTGTTAATAATCATTATTTGACCTGAATCACTGAATTTGTTTAGAGTCCAATCTGTGAGTTATACTTCCAATAAAAGAAACATAACTCACAGATCAGACTTTGAACGAGTTCAATGATTCGGATCACATAACAATTATGTTAAAACATTGTCATCATAATTTAATGATTTCTGTTACAGCAAACAAGCAAAGTGTCAAGACTAACTAATGCAAACACTGACCACTATAATGGTGATGTTGACAAAATTGATTTTCTCCTTTGTTGATTCTGCTTGTTAACATCAGGTATCTTCAATAATGATTAATCATCACTTAATTAATGACTGATTACCTCATTAACTTTAGTGTTCTTCAGTGTTACTTTTAACATCCCTGCTCCGGCATCAAAACAATGGAGGTCCCTCTGTTACAGCTGATGTAAAGCGGGTCTGAGGTGAGACGCTTATGTCAATCACCTAAACAGTTAAAATTCTGAGATATAAACTGAATATTGAATGAAAATGTACCCTTTTTATATTTTTATTTTGTGACAGAAGTAAGCTTCCAAAGCAAAACTGAGAAACAGTGATGTTTGGTGTCACCAATATCAAACCTGTCTGAATATGTGCAATAACAGAAGCATAACAAGAAAAGAGTTGGTGGATCTTACCAGTTTTTTCTGTTCCATGGACTGTTTCCTTTTTGGAGTCAGATGTGGTCATTTCTTTAAACAACAACAACACCGTAATTCTTACACATTGCACATGTTGTGCATTCGAAATGCAGTATTTTTCTAAATATCACTGCCACTTACCAGGCTTTTCTTTATCCTGAGATGTTTCTGTTTTGGTGTCAGATGTCGTCATTTCTGAAAATACACAATCATGGTTGAATAAATTGGAGCAGAGGTTCTCAACTCTGACCCACGAGATCCATTTTCCTGTGAGTTTGATCAAGGTTAGAGTTAAACTCTGCAGGAAAATGGATCTCTTGGGCCAGAGTTGAAGAACCCCTGAAATAGAGAAACAGATTTATATCTAATATAAGAGTCACAATCTAATCAGATCTTTTTTGAAACACAAAATGTGATTGTTTGAAGAAAATCTTCTGTTCAGTGTACTTCACTAAACTAAAAAAACTCAAACAGAAATGAAAGTTTTACTAAAACACAGGGTTTTTTGTTGCTTGCTGTTGTCTTGTGTGAAAACATCACACACACGTCAGGCACGTTACTTTAACGGGATGATTTTCACACTGTTAAAACTCAAAAGTTGTCAAAAGTAAAAAGAAAAGTTGCCGTAATGTCATGACATTGTCCATTCCGACATTTTCTTCAACCTTAAAACAATAAACAATGCAATGTCTAATGAAAACACTTGGAAAATCAATATGGAAAATGATGGAAACTTTCCATAAAGGTGCAGTGTGTAATTTTTAGCGGCATCTAGTGGTGAGGATTCGAATTTCAACCAACAGCTCACTCCCCCGCTCACCCCGCCCTTTCGAAACGCATACAGAAGCTACGGAAGCTGACACAGGACAAAAATGTAAAAAGAATTATATTTAATTAATTATTCAGTAAACCAATATGTTATTGCGAATATTATTGTTACTCATTGATCATTGTCTCAGGTTTATTCGCTGACTTTTTTGTATGACAGTTAGTAGGGTTGGGCGACGTCTACCAAATTGGCATCGGAAGAAGTCTACAGTGAAACATCATGATGAAAAGTGAAAGTGAAATGCGATCATGCATACGAAATCAGTTTCAGTGCCATGCACATTACTAGCGGCCCCCTGATGTCCAATTTATTGGACAGGACTGATTTTCATAGTAAAAAACTAAACAAAACAAAAAATACACTAAATATATTTTTGTTTTCATCTGAAGAAAGATCTTTTCAATTTCTTGTTAGACGATCCCCTTAATTGACTGTTTTACCTTCTTTTACATGTAGCTGAACTTCAGTGAGTATGAAGGACCCAGAATTCTCCTCTGCACACCAGTATTTCCCAGAATCCTTTGCTGTCAGATTGCTGATGTTCACAGTAAAGACTCCAGCAGAGGTTTCATCAGTCAGAGAGAATCTGCTGTTTATCCTGTTATTTGATGAAACACGAACTCCGTCTCTGATGCAGATATTGATCTGATCTCCTCTACAGAAAAAACCCTGATTTTGATTCCTGATGTATTTACAGCTGATGGACGCTGATCCTCCGACAGACGCCTCATGAGTGATCACTGAACAACACAACATTAAATATGAGGAGTTTGAGAACAAAATGATCAGAAACATTGAGATTAATCACAAATAAACAGCCTCACCGTCCTTCATGACGATCATGAGCTCAATGGGAAGATTAAACCCGTCTTTCACTGCACACCAGTATTTCCCAGCATCCTCTGCTCTCAGCTCAGTCATGGTCACAGTGAAGAGATTGTGTTCAGTGTTGTTCTTTACTGAAATCTTTGGTTTTTTAACATGATCTTCATCTGATGGAATGATATTTTGAGCATCTTCAGTGAAACACTTTCCTTTGCACAGATGTTTTATTTCTTTTGCATATTTTGCATCATAAGGGCATTTGATCTCAGCTGAATCTCCTTCACGTCCGACCACTGGAGGCACTAATAGTCAAAGAGAATGGAGACGTATTTATACACTGTAAAATAAATGTATATATTATTGAACTGTATGGTTTATGATTACTGTACATACTGGTTAATGTTAGTTCATGTTTATTGGTGAGAGAAACAGAAGTCACATGTTTGTGTTTGGTTTCTGCTCCACACCAGTAAACTCCAGCATCTCTCCAGCTCACATTACTGATGATCACTGTAAAAACTCCTGCTGTACTGTCAGAAAACTCAAAGCGCTTCTTCTCTAATGAACTGATGTTTTGACAGATCGTCCCATTGTTCTCTTTGCAGATGTGTTTGATGGTCTCGTCGTGTTTCTCAGGGTAATTACAGGTGAGTTTCACACTTTCACCAATAACAGCAACTGATTTGCTTGATGCAGGAAAATGATCAACTACACACACACACACACACACACACAAAATCAGGGATTATTTTTTTTAATTCCAAAATAGTGTCCAAAAATAAGCTCTTTACCTTGATTGACTGTCAGTTTGATCTCAGTGAACAGATCTTCATCATTATTGATATTCACTCCACACCTGTACGTCGCTTCATCAGCTGCAGTTAAATCACTGATAAAAACCTTCAAAACTCCTCCACTGGTATCATCATACATGTGCACTTTATCATGACGGACCCATTGATTCAGTGATGAATCTTTCTGGATGAATTTCTTGTTTCCTTTAAATTTTTGTGGAAATTTACACGTGATAAAGACTGATTTACTGATGTAGGCCTGAATCTGGACAGATGCTATTTGACCTGCAAGATGATTTATTTATAGATTTATTATATTATTTACAGTCAGGAGGGATTTACATGTCTTATTTAGAGCCATAAAGATTTTATCACCAAAATGAATCTAAACTCACTGTGAACATTCAGGTGAATCTCTTTAATGAAGGTGATGTGAGTAATTGATGTTTCTGAAGGTTGATCATCTGATCCGTGTCTCTCCACTCCACATAAATAAACTCCACTGTCTGCTGTAGAAATGTCTCTGATGGTCACATTAAAATGATCTTTCTGACTGTCAGACAGGATGAACTTCTCCTCAGATGATTGTGATGATTGGGAGCTGTTCAGCACATGGACAGGACCAACGTTCAGTCTGTAGAAGACTTTGGTGTGTGTTTTAAACTTATGATCATATTCACAGTGGAAAGTGATTGTTTGCCCAATATATGCAGATCGAATAACAGACGTCCCACAAGAAGATGACTCTGAAAATGATTTCATCAAATCATTGAAACATGCACTGACATCTTAATATATTTTTAGTATTATTAAAAGTGCACTGGGGAACTTTTGTCTCTCTGTCACCATCTCTGTTTGACACATAAAATGTCATATTTACATAACATTGGGTTGTGCTTGTTTTTAGGTTCATGTACTGTAGCGGTTGGTGATATAATAGTGATATATCTAGAATACAAGTGATATATCTAGAAAAAAATGGATCTCTGAACAATTAAATAGTGTATAGCAGACAGTCTTTTTTCTGTGACCTTATTGTTATGAAATAACTGACATTTCAGTCAGCTCAAATTATAAATCATTGTTATACTGTTGTGGATTATTATAATGCAGTGAGGCAGTTTAAACACTGATTTGTGAATTGAATCAATAACTGATTTTTCTCTAGTGCACCTTTAATAATATAATATTATAATACAAATATATTATTAAATGTAGTTATAAAGTATTATACGCACTTCTGTTCACCACTAATGTAACATCATGACTCCATTTCTGATTGTTTCCACATGTATATTCCCCATCATCCTCTCTGCTGAGGTTCCTGATAAACACTGTGAAGAATCTGCTGTTTTCATCATCATACAGAGTGAATCTCCAATTATTAACCCATTGGCGCTGAATCTCAGTACTGATTCCTGTCGTACAGTCTGTGTTTCTGCAGAAATACTTTTCTTTATGCTGATCATTAGACTTGTACATGCACTTGAACATTACACTCCCTCCAGTGCAGCCAAACACACTGAAACAAAGAACCTGACCTGACAAACACAAGTTCATTTACTCTGGGTCATATAAAACAATAAGTACAATATAATATAAAATTTGACCCAGTGTGACAGTAAATAACTGACCTGAGATCAGGCACAGAGTGATGAAAATGATGATGGCAGCCCTCATTCCCAAACAACTTCAGTTTCACAGATATTTAGAGAAAAAACAGATCAGATCACAATCCAATAAAAGCAAGAACTGATAAAATGTCAACCTTGAATGCAGTATAGGTCGATATTACAAGCACACGCATCTTCTGTCTGTCTCTCTCACATTTCTGCTTCCTTATTGTCAATAACGGTTACACCCAGCTGCACTGACACAGTGTGAGTGTGGTGATGTGTATGAACATAAGAAACATACTGTATAAACACACACAAGGAAGACAGAACATAAGTATATTTAAAATGACCTATTTTCTGCTTGTTTTATGTTTTAGACTTTTTTTTCTTTTTTTTTTTAGTGTGTAATGTTTATAAGCATGCAAAGTCACTACAAAGGGAGTTATTCTCATATCATTAAGCATTATTTCTGTCTTGATTGTAGTCTTGTTTTCTCTTCCAGGAACAAACATGTCACCGTATTCACCATTTAAATAACTCTAACCCAGGCATATGCAAAAATATAGGGACGGCCCTGGTTAAGTTATGTTAGTAGACGGCTTGTCCAAATGCCCACACTTGTGGTCTTTTCACTTGAGCACTTATTGACTTACACAACATATTTCCTGTATTTGGTCTAAGTGTTCAAATGTGTGTGAAGTGTGAAGAACTTTTCATTAGCTGATGGGACACACTTATGTGTTGTAAAAATGCAAGTGATTTCAGAGCTTCATTTTGGTTTTCAATACTTTGCATTTTAAAATAAACTTGTCTGTTCAGTAGTCCCTATAATAGACAACACAATTTAGTATTTGTGGTGCTGCTAATTAAGTGATACAAACAGTTGTAAATTATGTACAAAATAAACATACTCATTGTTGCACCAATAAAATGTACAGCATTTTTTACAACCAAATTCTATGTAATTTATGTTAATATATATAATGCACTGGAGAGTTTTCTGTGACCAAAAAGTCTCACAATTTATTTCCACAACATGATGGGATACACTTTGATTATCACTCCGGAGAGGTATTAGAGATTTGTGTGGATTTATTGTGCATTAAGTGCACTGCGCTTTGCTGTTTTTAAAACCTGGGACAGTCTTGCACACTTCCTGTTTTGAGCACATGCTCTCAAGTGCAAAGACTGCAAGTGTGGGTATTTGGACAAGCCCAGAGTCTTTGCGGTTGTGAAAGGGGGCGTAAAGTTTGCTTGACCAATCACAATACACTGGTCCAGCCAACCAATCAGAGCATATTGAGCAGATTTTGGAAGGAGGGGCAGGAACAGAGTGATTGGCCCTGTCCCAAATGCCATACTTTATGTGCATTTATTTCAGTTCAAGTGTCCACTCACTGCTCAAAACAGTGAGTGAAATTTTTGTTCAGTGCTGAGTTACACAAGCTTGCAAATCCTCTAATTATAACAAACAAGTGATATTGTGATGTTCATCACAGCACTAAATAACCTTCCAATGCATCAGTAGTCAGATTTTGCTGTTGATGTAAGTGGACAGTGATCTAATGTATGTGAGTTCATCATTTGTGCTGTCAAGAATGTTAATAATAATGATAAAAACAGCCACACTTCTTAACGAATAATCAGAATAATGAAAATTGCATGTAAACTAGAGTGAAGAGGTTTGCTCATGGAAATAATTGGTTTACAGGTGCACAGTCACTGCCAAATATAGAAAAAATAATGTGTGCATTATTCATTATTATTATTCAGCATTCAAACTAAAAATTAGGCCTTAATTTGGCCTGTATAATATAATATAAACACACATACAGTGACTGTTCAAGTACTTCGTGCTGCATTCATCACAGGGGAAAAACTGACATGGGTGAAATATGTGATGCACTGTGGGGATTTTATATGTATTGGATGTTGTGAAAGGCCTAGAAATTGATTGAGACACACTCATCATCTAAGAGATTAACAGACTCTTTTATAATGTATTTATGGATCCCACATCCTTTCACTTCTGCTTTCAGATAAAATCTTGACACACTTTGATGGTTTAGTGCATCACAGAAGCATTTCTGATGTTTATGATTGTGTTTGCACATCATGTTGTCTCCTTTATCTATTCAAGAAAAAAAACATTTAAAACATAAACATTTCTCCCCTCTGTTATGACAATAAGTTGATTTTTATGGTCACTATCAAACTCCTGTTCATCTTATTTTGCAGTGCAGAAGTGTATTATTTTCTGTGAATGTGCAAGACTTTATCAGCTGCTGTTGGTAAATGACTAGAAACATAACAAAATGATGTAAACTGTAAAACCATTTGTGCTTTGTGATTCATGTTTATGATTCTGATAAAATTATTAAATGATTTGCAGTATAAAGCAGCATCATGGACTGGTTTTCTACAGGTACAATAACTAGAAGCAAATGACACCTGAAGTCTCAGACACAAATGGCCGTGTCTCTGTTAGATGGACAGAACAGTGTAATGGTGTTTTTCTGCCCTCTGCTGTAATTTATCACTCACTACAACAGGTTTCTACTGACAGCCCTGATATGCTGTCATTAATGTTTAATTAATTGGTCTGAACAAACAGTCTTTCCCATACACATTATTTTTCGGGAGTGGACTGATTGTTCTGTTACAGAATGATGAGTCACTCCTGAAATGATGAGACACAGCATTAATAATAGTAACATTCTGGTCTGAGCAGTAAAACTAATTCACAAACAATTATGACCAGGAATACTATAATATTATGACCCCAGCTTTATTAAACTAACAACAGTTAAAGGAGAAGTCCACTTCCAAAACAAAGATTCACATATAATTTACGCACCTCCTTGTCATCCAAGATGTTCATGTCTTTCTTTCTTCAGTCATAAAGAAATTAAGTTTTTTGAGGAAAACATTTCAGGATTTTTCTCCATATACTGGACTGATATGGTGCCCCGAGTTTGAACTTCCAAAATGCAGTTTAAATGTGTGTCTTCAAATGATCCCAGCTGATGAAGAAGGGTCTTATCTAGCGAAACGACTGGTTATTTTCATTAAAATAATACAATTTATATACTTTTTAATGTCAAAAGCTCATCTTGTCTTACTCTGCCTGGACTGTTTTTTTTTTCTGGTTCATGACAGTTAGTGTATGTGGAAAAAGTGTTGATGTTAATGCACTGCTGTCATTGTTTCTGTCGGACCTTTATGTAACATGAATTCAGAGAGAATCGTAACTGTGATGTGTCGACTGTCGTTGTTTGTGTGCTGGAAGTCAAGAACAAGAACTTTCAAGATGGATGGTACTTTAATTAATCATTTCTGATGTATTTATGAGAAAACAGGTCATCACCTCATACTGTATTGTAATACTGATAATAAATACATTTTTGAATACAATAAAGTCTGTCGAAAATGAAAACCTTAATGTATTAAAAATAATAAATAGGTTTAATACCTGAAAAAAAGTAATAATAAACACATTCATGTGAAAAAAACAAACAAACAAACAAAAATATATATATATATATATATATATATTGCTCTTCACTAAAAAACCACAATAAAAATAATTAATTTGATTACAAATGCAATAAAACCAAAATCACTACATAATCATGCAAAAACAGTAAGATTCACTGCTTCAGAATGTCACTGATCACCTCATTCACATCATCACTGTTATATTTCACAACATTATCTCTACACTTCTCATTGCTGATGGTTTTCTCTGTGTTTATATTTCATTTTCAAAATGTCAGCATTTGACAGGCTAACAAATTCTTTTTGTTGTCAACATAACCATAACAAAAACAATGTTAGCAGACAGAAAGTGAGCTGCATCTTGACAACCACTATAGTCAACTGAAACAGCTTTTGTTTTCCAGTAATACCTGTATCTAATGCAGTAAGAGCTGTTCATTTCCAGTAAGAGCTCATGCCCCCATCAGGACACTCACAGAAGAACACGATGCAGCAGATCACCAAACTCGCAGGCTGCGGTGGACATCCAACCCCACTCACATCCACACATCCTTATCAAATCTGTCACCTTGTGATTCCCCAATCCCTATGTAGGGGAAACCTGGAGGTATGTCCAAGCAACTTACGGAAGTTTCGGGGATCTCTATAAAATAATAGGCCATTGTCCTTTGTTTTACTAATACACTTTTTCTTATTCGTGTAAAGGATGTCTAGGCTAAAATGCCTTGACTTAAATCTAATATATTTAATATGTCTAATATACGGAGCTGATTTCGTCATCATGACAGCCTGTAATAGCAACTTGCGTTGACTACATTAGGCTAAATGGTAATAAAAACCTTTAAACCTTACCTTGTTCAGTTATGTAATGAGATAAATTCACATTTTTGGCGAATTTTAAATATAATGTAATGTTTAAAGGGGACAGTTCGATTTTGGTATTGTAAAAGTATGTAAAATTATTGTAAAAATTGGTATTGTATAATTGTCAGTTATTTTTTTAAAGATGTTTTCCACTTATCATAAAGTGTTAATATTTAAATGACAGAATCAACAGTTCTCCATATGCAGTAGATTTTACACATACACAGGCTAAACAGAGGTTGATTTGCTTTGATAGTTTAAATAAGTAACATGACATTGACCTTCAGGCCTTGTTCATCACAACTTGATATGAAATGTGTCCAGGTCCTCCACATACTTAAAGATGAATAAAAAGCATACATTACTTCTTTGGGCATTTTATATTTATTATTTTACAAAAAGAATTCAGTTTAAAATGTTACAAAAATATACACTACCAGTCAAAAGTTTTTGAACAGTAAGATTTTTAGTTTTTTTTTCTTCTGCTCACGAGCCTGCATTTATTTGATCCACAACAACACAACATTTAAGCTTCTATTTGAATATATTTTAAAGTGTAATATATTTCTGTAATCAAAGCTAAATTTTCAGCATCATTACAGTCTTCTGTGTCACTTGATCCTTCACAAATTATTCTAATATTCTGATTTGCTGCTCAAGAAACATTTCTGATTATCATCAATATTTAAAGCAGTTGAGTACATTTTTTTTTTTCTGGATTCTTTGATAAATAGAAAGATCCAAAGATCAGCATTTATCTGACATAAAAAGGCTTTGGTAACATATACACTAAAAGCTTGGAGTCAGTGAGTGTATATATACATTATTATAGAATTAATAGATTATAGAAATGAATACTTTTATTTAGCAAGGATGCTTTAGATTTAACCAAAGTGATGATAAAGATTTCTATTTCAGATAAATGTTGTTCTTCTGAACTTTCTATTCATCAAAGAAACCTGAAAAAAAAAAATCTACTCAGCTGTTTTCAACTTAATAATAATAGTAATAATAATAATAATAAGGAGCAGCAAATTAGAATATAGAATGATTTCTGAAGGATCATGTGACTGGACTTAATTTTAAATCAATGGAATTGACCTTCTCCAGGCTGCAGAGAGCCCTACTTGAGCTCTACTTGAGCTCTACTTGACAGAGCAGAGTCATGATGAATTGTTTTGCTGCCCTCTACTGTACAGACATGAATTCACATTTCCTTCCAGCCTGAGGCTTATTCATTTCACTTTGTTAAAGGAGTTTTACATTTGCCAAAAATAGAACTTTTACATTAAAACAAACAAGCAAGACCAGCTCAGATGAGGAAAGTAACGCAACAAGTAACTCAAAACATTGCTTTTTTGTAAAAAGTAACTATCACAATTAGTTACCTTGGCATTGCTATAGTCTGCTTGTTGCCCAAATCTGTCAAACAGGAGCAGAGCACTAAAGTGTCATCATGTCATGCATTCAGGTGTGCACTAGATCTGGACTGACATGATGTTGCTGTCTGAGGAATAAGATATAATGACCTCTTATAAAACAAATGCAAATGTTTTCATTGATTGCAATTGAAATATAATCCCTCTTTGTCACAAACATGCCTAAATTGTCTCAATTCTATTGTTAAACGTATAATCAATAAACAATAAAGCACACAATGATCATTAACAGCAGTATCACACTGACATAATCACAAACTCCACTGTCTAAATGTGTAAATATATAAAACTATGTGCATGAGATGGTGAAAAAAAAAAAAAAAAACTGATTCTGTTTCAATATTTCTTCAGCAAAAACACACAACTGGCAGTTTATGAAAGTTGCTGGCTAAAATCAGGAGAAAGAAAAAATAAGAAACAAAGATTATATTTTAAAAAAGATCATTCAGAAACTTCCAAAGAAGATTGATCAGTTCATCAGACAAAATGGTGGCCAGCATCACATTAACAAGACTTACTCTGTGTCTGTAATGGAGAGCAGAACAGATGAGAGAAAACAAGAAGAAAAGAAGTACACTGAAAAACAGCAAGAGATCGAGACACGAGCAAATAACATGGAAGACTCTGTCTTAACCACAAAATGAATGTTTTATTTTTTATGTCCGACAAACAAAGATGTGGAAGACGTCATTCTCAGCAGAAGAAAAACATCTAACTTGATCAGGTGAGCACTTTTAATAAAACTGAACCTTCACAAAACCATAAAATCAGATGTGAACAGTCTAAAATCAATAGTGAACAGTTGTGCTACAGGTTTTCCAAATCAGCCTCTATATGACGTTATCCTTAACTCAACCTTAACTTGAATAATAATCAATAAGATAAAACACAAAATAAAACAACAACAACAACAAAAAAAGGTTCAACCAATACTAATCATATAAGAGCATGTGGATCTGGACGTTACAACATCAGCTTGAGACCACAGTTACACTGTAAAACTTTTCTCTGTAAATTTACAGTATAATACTGGCAGCTGGGTTGCCAGCCACATTCTGTTTTTTTACAGAACCACAACTGTAAACTACATATACAGTATCATGCTGTAATTTAATTTTTGTTTACAGTATGTACTGTAAAACTTTTTGATTTTAATTTAAACTCTGGCAGCATGACTTTATTAAGTACTGTAATATACTATCCCACATAATTGTACAATATTACAAGGAACGGAAAGGGGGTGATGTGAGGCCAAGTATTGTAACCCATACTTAGAATTTGTGCTCTGCATTTAACCCATTCAAGCACACGCAAGCAAGCAAACAAACAAACAAACAAACAAACAAACAAACAAACAAACAAACAAACAAACAAACAAACAAACAAACAAACAAACAAACACCCGGAACAGCGGATAACCATATTGCTATTGCTGCGGCGCCCGGGGAGCATTTGGGGGCTCGGTGCCTTGCTCAAGGGACTCACCTCAGTCGTGGTAGTGAGGGTGGAGAGAGTGCTGTACATTGTAAAACTTTCCCCTGTAAATTTACAGTATAATACTGGCAGCTGGGTTGCCAGCCACGTTCTGTTTTTTTACAGAACCACAACTGTAAACTACATTTACAGTATTGTACTGTAGTTGCCAGTATCATGCTGTAATTTATTTTTTGTTTACAGTATGTACTGTAAAACTTTTCCATTTCAATTTACATTCTGGCAGCATGACTTTATTAAGTACTGTAATATACTGTTATGCCACTTAATTTTACAATATTACAATTTGTACAAAGTGTTATATATTGCATTAAATTGTATCTCTACACAGAATATATTTTTTTCTAAAACAAGAAAATGTGTACATTTTTTCCATATCAGTAGTCTCAAATGGAAATAGAAAACAAAGGTCTTAGAATTTAACATGTTTATTTCTCAAGAGCAAAGGCCACACAGTAAAATCCCCAGAGTAAAATCAACTCAGAGAACATTTGGTCGCTCTCTAAATAGAGTTAAATTAACAATGAAGCAGAGTTCAAGTTAATTAGATAATGATGTCATCAATTAAATGATGATTGAGCATTAGTGATGAACACCTGCTGTTAACAAGCTGCATCACTGAAGAAACACAAGAACTACAACAGATTTCAGCCACAGATGAAATCAACTAAAATAAAATAATTCATTAAATCTCTTAAAATCTGATTAAACAATAAATCATTACTAACCAGACTGACTTTATTTATGTCACACTTCTATTGGAGCTCTTATTGAAAAATAATGTTTTATTCATTAAAATGATGTCACCATCATGGAGATCAACATTTGCTTTAGTTTGGCTCCTGACCATTGACTAGATGTGCTAGACCTCTGTCCTTTAACAATGCATGTGGTATTGAAAAGACAATGTTTAATGCATTACATTAAGCATGTTATAGCTGATCTTCTATGTTGAGACATTTATGATTAACTGTTCTGTTAACATTTGAAATAAGTGTTTTTTTTATGTATGCATTCTGATTATGTGTAACTAATTCTGAGAAACTGAAGTGAGCAAATAATAATCACGCTATACAATTTATAATCCATAAAAAGCTTAAAAAAACTCTAATGTTCTTTGGACACACACAGACATCAAGAACCAGCATATGAATCACATCAATGGTAACAATTAACAAAACACGCCATGCTGCAATGCATGCTGGGTAATAACAGCAAAAACTCCCATCATGCACTGCAGAATGAAAAATTATTGCCACCACTGTTGAGGATGGTATGACAAGTGTTCATTTCAAAAAGTCTGAGTTGGTGAAGCTCTTTGCTTTGTACAATGAAACAATATGTTGATATTTGTTTAATAGGATCTCTTTTTACAGCTCAGGAATCATTGAATGTCAGTCTATAAACAAGCTAGGAAAGCCACATCACGATGTTCACACAAATGAGTAATAAACAAGACTACTTCAAGCACTTGATTCAGCAATACACAACTGTTTACTATGAAATAGGGCTGGGCGATACTGCAAAATTTGGTATCGATCCGATACCAAGTAAATACAGGGCCAGTATCGCCGATATTGATACCGATACTGATACTTTTACTTTAAAAAGCATGCACTTGAACCTAAATGTACTTTTCTGTAGGGGAGAACAGTGTGTCATGATTTATGAGTTGAATGCTCTCAAAGCAGCTATAATTAAATGTATATGTTAAAACCCAGGACAAATTTTAAACACTTTTAAGCCAAATAAAAACATTTTTATTATTGTAATGATCTGGATTTGCAAACACAAACTTATCACTAGAGAACAATGAATTTTTTTAACTTTCCTTCAGTCTGGGGTTTTTGTTCAGAAACAATAATATAATAACAAAACCATTTCTCTTTTAGTTCTTCTTCAATGTCTTTAAACAAATAAATGTAAATGCAAATACATTTTAAATAAATAAAGAACACAACAGAACAGCCGGAAGTGCTTGCGCTTTGTCGCTGCTGAGTCACGTGATGAAAGGACAACTAATAACAGCAGAGCAGAGAGGAGCAACGGTGCATACGAGATATAAAAGGAGCGGGGTATTTAGAGACATGTCCGCTCTTTTATGAAACAGGAGCAATGTACTTTAGAGTAAATTAGATGAAATTTAAATAAAAGTATCGATCTCGGAAGGCTACTATCGATCCGATATCAATACCAACGGTGGTATCGATACTATCGATATTAGGATCGATCCGCCCACCCCTACTATGAAACAATTTAGCAATTGCTTAGAAGCAAATTTATATAAAGTCACTAAAAGGGTCAAGAACCCAACTAAAGCAAACCTTGACCACAAATATGGTGACATCATGTTTATTTTTTTATTTATTTTTTTCTGACCAATAAAACATCAACTTAATTTTCAATCAGTGCTTCTGTAGACATTCAATGAAGTCAGTCTGGTTAGTATTGACTGGTAAAGCTGTTTGTGGAGATTTAATGAATTATTTTATTTCAGTTGATTTCATCTGTGGCTGAATTATCCAACTGCTACCAACTTCATTTCTCTTTGTCACAGACAAAATGTATTCTCCTCATCTTTTTGCTGCATTATCCTCTCATTTTGTTGCTGCGTCCGTAGTGTCTCAAAGAATCACAGGCAGCAATAGATTAAACAGCAAACTTTAAACCTTTAAAACTATAAACTTTAAAACTAACTTAAACAACTAGCATGTCTTCACACAGTATGTACCACTGTGCCTATTTTGTTCGTATGAATATCCAAATAACAAATTAAGTGCTTCAGTGGCACTGGCTCTGCTTACATTTTAAAGAAATTGAGCTCGACGGAAATCAATCCCACAATGCAAAATTTACAGCCTGATACTGTATTACGAATTTTGCGTGCTGAAAACAGAAAACTACTGTAAATTTACAGCCTTTCTGTTAAATATACAGTCTCATACTGGTTTATAAAAATACAGTACAATACTGTAAAATTTGCCTGTAAATTTACAGCAAAGTTTTACAGTGTACATTTTCTGAGCTCAGACACAAAACTGCTGGATCTCAATAATCTCTATAGTCAATACCATAAAACTGCACATACAAATATATAATGACAGCTTTAGACTCTGAATGTGATCAGTGAATCAAACCACTACATGATCGTGTCATCAATACATAACCATAACAAATATCTTATAAACACAAAATTGCAGCTGCCAGAGGAAACACTACCATTATAAAGTCAAGGATCAGGAGACGAACTAAAGCACTTCATCTTGTGCTGTAACTGGAAGTCAGTTGTAGCTCTTGTGTTTCTCTTTTCTTCAGAGATTCTGCTTGTTAACAACAAGCCCAGTCCAGCACTTAATTATTAACTTAATTACCTCATGAACACCACTCCTGAGTTTGATACTTGATATCTTGCTTTGATATTTTGTGTATCTGGATTTACTTGTTAATATTTTTTAATGTTCAATCTTTTTTCTTGAAAAACAAATGATTGATGCTAATTATAATCAAAGTTGGTTTTTGTTTTTATAAACATGTTTTTAAATGTGCAGTCGCTGTGTGTGTTTGGATCTTGCAGAATATAGTCACACGTTTATCATATATTTCTTACATTTGCTATAATGCCTGCCCTTCTTAGTGCTGTTATATTGCAGTCTAATCGCTGTCAAACATCCCCAGCTAGTGTCCATGTCAAAAATCACCATCTAAAAACTTGTATCTTATATCTTGCTACCAAAATGAGTGATGAAAATTAATGCAAGATTGTTTCACATCAAATGCAGCATAAATAAAGACACACTGTGAGGAGCATCAATAAAAAAAACCTGATTTAATTTGAAAATTGATTCACTGATTGTTGACGAGATTCTCCAGCACTTTGGAAACATAAAAAACCTCTGTGAGTTTGGGTTTGTTTTGTCAACATTACACTTCACTGACACTGTGCAAAACAAGCTGCCCACAAGGCTATCGGCACCAATGACACTGAGTATCAATACAAATAATTTTTACACATTTGCGCTCATCACAGATCATTCTATTGCTCATTACACAACACTTCTCTTCTGGCAAATGGACGCTTACAAAGATGACAGGGAATTTTCTTGTTAAAACATTTCACATCATTTCAAACAGAAGTCAATGTTTTCTTCAGTCACAGAGAATCATTTCAGCTTCTTTCACAGTGACCTGTCGTTGTCTCCAACTACACAAGAACTTGTTCAGTGAAACTGAATGATGATTCCAGTGGCTCAGTCGTTCTTCTCAGCAACCGACACAATTCTAGTTGTGTATAACACACAAATCTAGTGGTAATATTATTTTGTTGTGGTGCTGTGATTGACAGATGCATATTCACAGCAATTCTCCTCTTTACTGAATTTAACTGTAGCGTCGCTGAGAGAACCTTCATTCTTCTGGAAACTGATGGAAGAGTACAGGAGCCCATCAGAGGGGTTTGTGGGTAACTGAACTGATGAATAAAGTGGATTCTGTGAATCAGAGGGGTCTGTGGGTAACTGTACTGTCGAATAGAGATGAGTTGATTCAGGATCTGTGTCTGAATGACGTCTGGTGTCTTGAATCTGTTCTTGAACCTGTAAAAAGTGAAATCATGAAGTACATCATATATATCAACTTAGATATTTCCTATACTGAGATGTAGATTACAGTTCTTAAACTCACCATTTCGTGATCTCCTCTCTGTCTTTTGTCCGTTGATGAAACAATGTCTGTGTGAACAACAGTGTACACTGTTACATGTAACAAAATTACATGTAATAAAAATGTGTAATTAAATGAGTTACTTTTGAAAAAAATGTATGATTCCAAAGGGGGTTACATCTGTTAAACTCAAGTAAACACGACGTTTACGTTGCACAGAGAGAACACTTTATTGTTTTACCACTTCGTCTCCCTCCTCAGCAACTCCACACAAAAACCCCTTCAAACACAACACTTCCCCCTTTTACCGGCGCGCTCACCTTTTGAACCAGCGCATGCGCGAACCATAAATAACAAGGGGGAAAATAATATGTTAACAACATCTGTTTTTTACACACACACACACACACATGTTGGGTTTACATGTTTTATGGGTTCATTCCATAGGTGTAATGGTTTTTATACTGTACAAACTGTATTTTCTATCACCCTACACCTAAACCTAGTCCTCACAGGAGACTGTGCACACTTTTACTTGCTCAAAAAAACTCATTCTGCATGATTTATAAGCCTGTTTCCTCATGGGGACCTCACAAATGTCCCCACAAGGTCAACATTTACTGGTATTACTATCCTTGTGGGGACATTTGGTCCCATAACGTGATGAATACCAGGTGCACACACACACACACACACACAGAGAGAGAGAGAGACAGAGAGATTTAATTTACTTTCTTTCATAAAGTGCATTGATTGCTCTAAAATGAGACACCAATGTTTCAGGAGTTTAGGACACAGAATAGGACACATGCTTATTGTTAACTGATTTATTTTCTATTTGGGTTTATATACTTTCGTTTTTAAGGTTAATTGTTTTTTTCCAAGGCGTTGTTAGATGTCAGTGTTTCCTGTCATAACTTTACAAACATTTGATTTTAAAATCACTATCATAACTATTAAACTATTTCTTGTTATGATTTTAAATCTGTATTTAACCTCAGAATGATCTCAAAGTAAATAAGAGGTGTTAAATTTGTGGTGTCTGTGCTTTAAATTAAATTATTACACAGCTCTGTTGAATGCTTGATTCTGATTGGTCAGTCATGACCTTCCAAGATATGATATTCCTGGATAACAACTGGTAAAAGCTAATAACACAGACTCATCTGGGCAACTTATGTGTACAATTTCTTATTTCTGTCATCCTGGTATCGTGGACTCGATCTTTTGTTTCACACAGCTGCTGCCATTTTGTTTTGTACACTGTAAATGATTATACGATAACTAGCAACTGCACTGTATCCCTTAAATGTCTGACTAGTTTGAACTTGACACTTGCTAGCAACTGATTTCTTCTTGGAAGCTTAAAGTATTTCAACTCAGATCAATGTTTTGTGTCTAATTATTCACTTTTGTGGCAGCTGTGTAATAAGACGGATAAAGTTGTTCTTGCAAACTAAAGATGTATATTATCCCTTATTTATAATCTTAATTCAAGTGAAGGATTTTGAGAGTCTGACAGTAATCAGTGTTGAACACTACTGTAAGGTTAACTCTGCCTGATTTAAATGTTTCAAAATCATTAACAGCTGAAAATATTAGAAATTTAGAAAAGTAATCAAAAAGTCATCAAATGTAATAAGTTACATTACTTTAATAAAGTAATTGAAAAGTTACACTACTTATTACATTTTAAATATAGTAACTTAATCTGTAAAGTATTACATTTCCAAAGTAACCTTCCCAACACTGGTGAACAAGAGAAACATCTGAGATGAAGAAAATGAGATGATTTTAACTGCCTGTGTATTTCTGACCAGCAGATGGAGACAAACTCAGATTTATTAAACATGCAGTTGTGTGTATTTGTGTCTCACCATGTTTGTGTTTGAGTTTGAATAAGATTAACACTATAACCAGAGCCAGCAGGATCAAACCCACAGAAACAGCAACTATCACAGAAAAACCTGAAATCACACAAAGGGATTGTGACTGAGAAATAAGGTGAACCCATGACATTCACTGACAAACATTCGTACACATATCGTGCATCCGACGCTCATGTTTGTATCTTAAGATCACTTTCAACTCAAACTGAGAATTGTTTGGATCTTACCAGACTTTTGCTGCTCTTTGAATAAATAAGTGACTGTGACTTTTTATCTCATCATTTTGAGTTACTTTTAATCTAAGTTCATATTTCACAGTTCATTGAAATCATTGCGAGATGTAAAGTCCAAAATTTACAAATTTAGGGAAAAAACCCAGCTGGCATTCGACCGACCTTAAACGTTTAAATGTGGTTGAAATAATGTCAGTTTATGAAAAAACATTCATTCAACGTCAAAACAACGTTGAATACCAAATGGTTGAAATGGTGTTGTTAACTCACTACGGATTCAACATAGAAATAAAAATAAATGTTTTAGTTGTACGTCAAATCAACATTATTTTTACAACCATGACTTTTAAACATTTTGTTGAAATATCCCTAGTGAAAAAAGTATACTTTATTGTATTTGTAATATATTTCCTGTTTCAATAGTACATTGCAAATATACTAACCAAAAATTTTACTAACTTTAAATATATAAAAAGTGTATTACCACCATGCTTTTACCTATTTTCACAATACAACTTTTAACACACTTTAAAATAATTGTAATTTAGTATATTTTCTAAAAAATATATTTTCTAAAAATATACTTGAAATGTAGTTTTGTTTGTTTTTAAAAGTGTATTTATTTGCAGTTTATTTAAATATATTTTATATTTTTGTTGCTGAAATATTAGAACAGATATTTCCCATAACTAATGAAATTTAAGTAAAATTACTCAAAATGTCCAAGACATGCTGTTACGCATGCGCACTGGGCGACAATTGCCCCTCCCCCACGTCGCAGAAGCACAACGGCTGAAGACTCAACGTGTGTTTGCAGAGGATCTATTTCGGTAAAATCAAGGTAAAAGCTTTTAATTTAAGTCTCATTTTTTGCTTGCTAGTCCTTATGATGGTTAGATTTTATGCACTTTGTTGCATGTTGTTTTGTGGAACATCTTAGCCCATTCAAAGAACTCAAACACGGTTGACCCTGCACATTATTTGAAGCGATTTCTGTTCAAACCACTTAACTTAATGTCCACTTCATATCTGTAAAATTAGCTGCCTGGTTGTCTATTAATTACTATGTTATCCATTCGTGCTAGTGATAAGTTACGAGAATAGGAGTAATTTGAACGACGGTTGTTTCATGTGACGTTTTGCAGAATTCAAAATTCAGTGAGAAGTAAACAAAACACTTCAAACCATGAGAGCGCTAGAGAGCGCGCAATCCGGTCAGTGTACAAACGGATGGAAAAGAACGCTACATCTTCAGACGGGTTCTTTTAAAATAACTCTTTTTAACTTGACACGGCGATTTTGAAAGCAACTATGAGTGCTAAACTGTAGTCAAGCCTTAGCATTATTTGTTAGAAATACCTGGTTGCGACGAAAATAGTATGCGTGCTTAGTATGATAATTACGGTAATGTGCAGGCAGTAACAAACAACACCCATTCTGAGATTGTCAACGAGTCTTTAGCAGATCACACCCATATTATCACACAATATTTATTTCATTTTCTTCTACAGATCGATCATCTTGCTTGATAAAACCTCAATATATCATCAGGAGCAACCGGTATTAATTTTGTGCTCCTTGATATGTTTTTTCCCTCCAAAAATGGACAGTCTCTGACTTAAATTTGATCAATCACCAAAGGCCACATCTTCAGCTAAAAATCTTCTTTGCTGTTCTGCTGAAGAAAAATACTCATGAACATCTTGGGTGGCGTAAGGGTGAGTAATAGCTAATTTTTATTTTTGAGTGAACTTTTTCTTTAACTGAGCCAGATGATGTGTCAGATTTTATTCAGTTTGCATACTCGTTTGACAAGTAACAATAAATGTCAGTGTCCTTTCAAAGACTGTAAATTTAATACAAATGTGTATGTAATACCCTTGACATTTTTTTACTGAAAGATTTATTTTCCTCATCAAAACCTGTTGTTTTTTCCTTTTCCAAAATTTTCAAAACCCTATTCCTTTTCAAAAAGTGTGTTTATGGATTGTGTCCTTCAAAATGTTAATAGCCACTCATTGTTTGTTCTTAGATCTTTGCAGGATTCAGTCGCATATCTCGGATCTGAGTTCCGCGCAGCACTGGACACAGACTCTGCACTTTTGACATTTTCTAGAAAAAAGGATTTTAAATTTCACATCAAGTTAATTAAAAGGTATCTCTTTATCATGTTGGCTGTAGTTGTCATCTTTAAATCATGATTTGCTTATGATTGTTATCCTCAGCCTGTCTCTATTTTTTCATAGTCATCTGATGTTTCCACTGCAGTACTTCAGGGCCTTTCAGTCATCCTGGAGAATGACCCAGAGGAATTTTACAGGATGTGTTTCGTAAGTATTACTGGATTTTCTGCTCTCATCATTTTGTTTTATTCAATATGAATATAGTTCAGGTTATGAAAAATTGCCAAAGGTTCTGTGTATTATTTTTTTTTTTTTTTAGTTTTGCAGTAGATGCTATATTTGTCTTTTGTGAAACAGTTTATTACTGAAATTGGTGTAAATGCTTTAACTTCGCGAAATTGTGTTGAGTGATCACAAACATCATTACAGACTTTACACACTTTGAAATAAGCCTAGTTCACACAAAAATGGAAATTAGCCCATGATTTACTCACTCTCAAGGCATCCTAGGTGTATATTAGGGCTGCACGATAAATCACATGTGATTGTCATGCGCATCTCGACAGTAAAGATGGTTCTGTGATTAGAAGTAAATCTCCATCACATGCATTCAGATGGAGCGGAATTTAATACACAGAGCCTTAGTTCACTGACAAGCTACGCAATATCGCGTTCATAATCGAATGCGATTCATCTGCAAGTATGAACATATTGTGTAGCTCGTCAGCGAACTAAGGCTCTGTGTATTAAATTTCGCTCTATCTGAATGCATGTGATGGAGATTTACTACTAATCACATAACCGTCTTTACTGACAAGATGTGCATGACAATCGCATGCAATTTATCGTACAGCCCTATTGTATATGACTTTCTTCTTTCAGACCAATACAATCAGAGTTATATTAAAAAATATCCTGGCTCTTCCAAGCTTTATAATGTCAGTGGGTGGCTGTTTCTGTTCAACAGTTTAATGAAGTGCAGTAAAATGCGTCCATCCATAATAAAACATGCCTCACACAGCTCCGAGAGGTGAATACAGGCCTTCTGTAGCGAATATATGATTTTGTATGAAAAATGTCCATATTTAAAACCATACACTTTTCTCTCACTTCCGCTAACTGTCATAGGCAGAAGCCATCCCGGGCAGCTGATGTAGGATGTGCGTGTGCGTTTGCGCCGGTGATTAGTGACAAACATGGAAGCACAGGACAGAGCGAAATGAAACACCAGTAACGAATTAGAAGTACAAAACAAAGATCCATAAAGAAGAATGTCGGAGGATTTCAATATAAACCAAGAGCAAACTGGTTTTCTTTTGCTAAAGTAAGGAAACTTTGCTTCCTTTGCTCCTGTAAACAAACTTTTCTTTGCTAGTTGAAACTTACATTTCGACTAGCATATTTACACCAGCGCATGCACACAAACGTCCTACAACATCCACCTGGAAAGGCTTGCACGTATGACAGTTAGTGGAAGTGAGAGAAAAGTGTTTATAACTTTTTAAATGTGTATATTTTTCTTACAAAAATGCATCAATCCACTACAGAAGACCTTTATTCATGTGTGAGGCACATTTTATTATGGATGGATGCGCTTTCTTGCACTCCTTTTGAACTGTTGAACAGAAACACTCGCCCATTGCCATGGAAAGCGTGGAAGAGCCAGGACATTTTTTTAATGTTACTCTGATTGGATTGGTCTGAAAGAATGAAGTCATACACACCTAGGATGCCTTGAGGGCGAGTAAATCATGGGCTAATTTTAATTTTTGGGTGAACAAACCCTTTAAGATAAAATCATGTAAATGATGGGTGTGATTCATCACTCCATAACAAGAGAGAAAATGCTCTTAGCATTCTTAGCATGTTGTAAAAAAAAAAAAAAAGTTCTGTAAATCTATAATGTTGAAAACAATGTACAAAAAATGTAGTCAATGGAACTTGTGTGTAATATTCCAAGACTTCCAAGACAAGGCATGCAGTAATAGTTGACACAAATGATAATTTACACTTTTGCTCTGATTTAAATCATGTATTGTGAAATGTCACTATCACACTATAAATCTCGTCATCTTTCTTTGGTGATCATAATTTAAAGCTTAATTACATTTCCTTGTGCTTGATGTTTGCACAGATCATTGTACACTCACTCTGGTCATCAATATGAATCAATTTGCTTATAAATGAAAAGCATTAAAAGTTCCTTGTCAGTGTATGCTTTTAGAACATTTCCAGTATTGAAATGGAGAAATTTACACTGTACCTATTTTATTTCTCTACTTAGGATGTGGATGCAGACTTCAGTCAAGCAGTTGTAGACCTGCTCACAGTTCTACCAGAGGACATGCCCTCATTGTGGATGCAATAAAGGCAATCATGGAGGGAAGAATTGTCATGGATGGGTTTGAAAGGCCTGTATTTTATTTTTGCTGTTCTGTTTGCATGCCATTCTGAAAATGCTCTATTGTTTAACAGTGTTCCAGTGGGTCCAGATAATGTTATGACAACAAAGTGTTGTTTAGTCAAGAAGTCTGTAAAGAGTATTATAAGAACACAGATGTTTTAAAAGCTAATTTTTATTATTGTGATATTCTTAAAGTTTTTTACAAAAATAAACTGTTGAGAATTTCAAACTTGTGTTAAGTTCATTTCATGCTGGTTGAACGAATAAAAATACGTTCAGTTTACTTAAAGAAAATGTGGAAACCGATTGCACAAAATGTTTTAAGTTCCCATAGCTTAAAATGGCAGATTAAATCCATGTTGAGAATAACAGCATTTAAGATGTTTGCACAACACAAAATAACACTATTAGTTAATAGAATTAATAAAGTAATCTTACTATTAAATCTTAAGTAAGATTAGTAAATGCTTAACGTTGAAATTTTAACGTTGATTGGATTTGCAAAATCTAAACTAAAATCAATATTGATTCAATGTTGGCAAATTCACCTATGTTGACAAACGTGACGTTGGAATGACGTTGCTATTTCAACGTTGATTCGATTTGCAAAATCTAAACAAAATCCAACGGTTATCCAACACTGACACCTGACGTTGATTCAACGCTGACTCCACGTTAAAATGCCAGCTGGGAAAAGTAAAAATTTTGAGATATAAACTTAATCTGAATATTGAGGTAAAAAGTCAAATATACCCTTTTTACATTTTTATTTTGTGACAGATGTAAGCTTCCAAAGCAAAACTGAGAAACAGTGATGTTTGGTGTCACTGATGTCAAACCTGTCTAAATATGTGCAGTAACAGAAGCGAAACGAAAAAAAAAAAAAAAACTTGGTGGATCTTACCAGTCTTTTCTGTTTCCTGGACTGCTTTCTTTTTAGGGTCAGATGAGGTCATTTCTATACAAAATAAATAAATAAACAAAATATTCAAAAATAAACAGCAATAAATAACAACAATTTGTACACATTGTGCATCCAACAATCACATTTATGATAGTATATCTTTCAGTTCAAACTGAGCACCAGACTTACCAGACTTTTCTTTGTCCTGAGACGTTTTTCTTTTGGTGTCAGATGTCGTCATTTCTGAAAATACACAATCATGGTTGAATAAACTGGAGCAGAGGTTCTCAACTCTGGCCCACGAGATCCATTTTCCTGTGAGTTTGATCAAGGTTGGAGTTAAACTCTGCAGGAAAATTGATCTTGTGGGCCAAAGTTGAAGAAACCCTGAATTAGAGAAACCAATTCATATCTAATGTAAAAGTCACAGTGTAATCAGATCTTTTTTGAAACACAAAATGTGATTGTTTGAAGAAAATATTCTGTACAATGGACTTCACTACACTAAAAAACTAAAACAAAAACGAAAAAGACAGTTTTACTTAAACACAAGGGTTTTTGCTGCTGTTGTCTGTGGTTTTCAGCTGGTGTGAAAACATCACACACTTCAGGCACGTTACTTTAACGGGACAGTTCACCATTATCACACTGTCAAAACCTGGAAAAGGTGCTGCAATTTTCTTTTTTTTTTAAAGTAACGAACATTTTCTTCAACCTTAAAACAATAAGCAATGCAATGTCTAATGTAAAACACAGGTAAAACACAAAAAATCAATATGGAAAATTACGCAAACTTTCCTTAAAATGTAATTTGTATTTGTAAATTCATTATTTACTTTCCCTCAAGATGCTCAACCAGACAGCACAAATTTTCATTAAAAAATAAATAAATAAACAAATAAATAATAATATATTTTTGTTTACATCTGAAGAAAGGTCTTTTTTAATTTCTTGTTAAACAATCCCCTTAATCATGTTTTACCTCCTTTCACATGTAGCTGAACTTCAGTGAGTATGAAGGACCCAGAATTCTCCTCTGCACACCAGTATTTCCCAGAATCCTCTGCTGTCAGATTGCTGATGTTCACAGTAAAGACTCCAGCAGAGGTTTCATCAGTCAGAGAGAATCTGCCGTTTATCCTGTTATTTGATGAAACACGACCTCCGTCTCTGACGCAGATATTGATCTGATCTCCTCTACAGAAAAAACCCTGATTTTGATTCCTGATGTATTTACAGCTGATGGACGCTGATCCTCCGACAGACGCCTCATGAGTGATCACTGAACAACACAACATTAAATATGAGGAGTTTGAGAACAAAATGATCAGAAACATTGAGATTAATCCCAAATAAACAGCCTCACCGTCCTTCATGACGATCATGAGCTCAATGGGAAGGTTAAACACGTCTTTCACTGCACACCAGTATTTCCCAGCATCCTCTGCTCTCAGCTCAGTCATGGTCACAGTGAAGAGATTGAGTTCAGTGTTGTTCTTTACTGAAATCTTTAGTTTTTTATCTTCATCTGATTGAATAATTTTTTGAGCATCTTCAGTGAAACACTTTCCTTTGCACAGATGTTTTATTTCTTTTGTATATTTTGCATCATAAGGGCATTTGATCTCAGCTGAATCTCCTTCACGTCCGACCACTGGAGGCACTAATAGTCAAAGAGAATGGAGACGTATTTATACACTGTGAAATAAATGTATATATTATTGAACTGTATGGTTTGTCATTACTGTACATACTGGTTAATGTTAGTTCATGTTTATTGGTGAGAGAAACAGAAGTCACATGTTTGTGTTTGGTTTCTGCTCCACACCAGTAAACTCCAGCATCTCTCCAGCTCACATTACTGATGATCACTGTAAAAACTCCTGCTGTACTGTCAGAAAACTCAAAGCGCTTCTTCTCTGATGAACTGATGTTTTGACAGATCTTCTTGTTGTTCTCTTTGCAGATGTGTTTGATGGTCTCGTTGTGTTTCTCAGGGTAATTACAGGTGAGTTTCACACTTTCACCAATAACAGCAGCTGATTTGCTTGATGTATTAAACTGATGATCTACACAAAAAAACAAATATTTTCCCCCTTATTTTAACTGCTAAAAGAACTGTACAAAGCAATGAAAAATAGAGCATTTTACTGGCCAACATGGAAAAATTAAGTGCCGTTCAACATGGTACACTGTAATAAAACTTTTTTTTTTCTTTTTACTGCTAGGTGGCACTGTGCCAAAACATTCATGCTTAATGACATCATGACAGGTACCAAGTTTTGTCCTCACGTGGCAAATCTTTGCAGAAATACAGCATAATTTGGCATGCTCAAATCAACTTTGATGTCCTATACAAGAACGGTTGTGTCTATCAAAAAGCATTTCATTTATTTTCACCAGCATGGTCTCACAATGATCTGAGCCATTATGTGTGAATCAGACAAACTGTCGAGGACAAGTTTGAATAAGTAGGTTTTTGGTACATTAAAAATGGGAGGGAAAAAAGTGCCAGTGCTAGTGTTGTTGAGTTACAGACTCTAAGGTTAATGTTCAGACTGTCCTCAATCTGTGGGACAAATTTTATCATTTGTCTGTAACTGGTTCTATGGGCCGCCAGACACAATAGCAGATGAAGAAGGAAAAAATGAATAAGACTAACAATAACAGTACCTACACCCCTTAATATATAATATTAAAAATATCATTTTTTTCTTATTTTAACTGCTATAAAGTGTCCAAAAAGAAGCTCTTTACCTTGATTGACTGTAAGTTTGATCTCAGTGAACAGATCTTCATCATTATTGATATTCACTCCACACTTGTACGTCGCTTCATCAGCTGCAGTTAAATCACTGATAAAAACCTTCAAAACTCCGTCACTGGTATCATCATACATGTGCACTTTATCACGACTGACCCATTGATTCTGTTCATCAACAGGGATCTTCAGTGATGAATCTTTCTGGATGAATTTCTTGTTTCCTTTGAATTTGTGTGGAAATTTACACTTGATGAAGACTGATTTACTGATGTAGGCCTCAACCTGAACTGAACTTATCTGACCTGCAAGACAAGATTTATGTATAGATTTATTATATTATTAGGAGTCAAGAGAGATTTATGTTTATTTAATTGTAAGGTTTTTATTTTATTTTATTATTATTTTTTAAGTTAAAACTAAACTCACTCTGAACATTCAGATGAATCTCTTTAATGAAGGTGATGTGAGTAATTGATGTTTCTGAAGGTTGATCATCTGATTCTCTCCACTCCACATAAATAAACTCCACTGTCTGCTGTAGAAATGTCTCTGATGGTCACAGTAAAATGATCTTTCTGACTGTCAGACAGGATGAACTTCTCCTCAGATGATTGTGATGATTGTGAGCTGTTCAGCACATGGACAGGTCCAGCGTTCAGTCTGTAGAAGACTTTGGTGTGTGTTTTAAACTTATGATCATATTTACAGCGGAAAGTGATGTTTTGCCCAATATATGCAGATCGGATAACAGACGTCCCACAAGAAGATGAGTCTGAAAATAATTGTAACAAATCATTGAGACATGCACTGAAATCTTACACTGTTTTTTTTTTTATTTTTTTTAAGCATTATTAAACATTATTATCACCATCTCTGTTTGACACATGAAGTGTCGTGTAACGTGAGTTAATTTTTAACATTTTACTTTTTTGGTATATTTATGGTTGCTGATCTAAGATCTGTCATTCTATGTCAAGACATACTGAATGAAAAATGTATATATATAAGTCATCTGAAAATATATATATAAAGTAATCTGTTCTAATTTGTTCAGTAGTTTGTTTAATTTTATAATCATTATTGTTATTGTTCTAAATTCTCTATGTGGGTTTATACTGTACAGACTTTTATTATGAACATATGCCGCTAGTTGACGGTAGTTTTCGCTTTACTTTCACTTTTACGAGCAGCTTGATTCGCCGTTTCGTCAGGTGTTAATGTGCGTGATTGAATGGAAGTTTATTTACATTATCAAAGTCAAAGATGTTTATTTCATTGTTGTGTTTACATATTTATCTTGTGTAATCGATCCATACAGTGTTAATAATGTTGATATGTTCAATATATACGGTGATTCAAATGCGCACGCATACACTACTGTTAACCTTTTCCTCGTCATGTTGATTTATGTACAACATGTCAGTAGCAAGTTATTTACATGTCTGTAATGTACATTTAGAAGGTGCAAACTGATGCCTATTTGTTCTGTTTATTTCAGAAAGACACATTTAACACTTTATGGCCATAAGCTGTACAATATCCAATCAAATTGGATCAATGTTGTGTCATCTGCTATGAACAGTTAATTTCTTAAGATAAAGAGTTGAACAGTGCCCTGTCTCCTGTCGCACTTCTTACACGAGTCCCGTGGGGGATTAACATTAACACCCCTATCGATCTGTTAGTTCCGTTCAGATATTTTACCATTGTGAATCAGGTTAAAGCAAGCAGACAGCTTTGATCAATACACTTGCACAGTAACCTATTTTTCATAGTTGTTCATTATTACTAAAACAAACATAAAAATAATTACTGTAGTAAGTTATAAAGTATCATACGCACTTTTGTTCACCACTAATGTAACATCATGACTCCATTTCTGCTTGTTTTCACATGTATATTCCCCATCATCTTCTCTGCTGAGGTTCCTGATAAACACTGTGAAGAATCTGCTGTTTTCATCATCATACAGAGCGAATCTCCAATTATTAACCCATTTTTGCTGAGTCTCAGTACTGATTCCTGTCGTACAGTCTGTGTTTCTGCAGAAATACTTTTCTTTATGCTGATCATTAGACTTGTACATGCACTTGAACATTACACTCCCTCCAGTGCAGCCAAACACACTGAAACAAAGAACCTGACCTGACAAACACAAGTTCATTTACTCTGGGTTATTTCATATTTTCAATCTAGTCATATAAGTAAAACATAACATTATATTTGACCCAGAGTAACAGTAAAGAACTGACCTGAAATCAGGCAGAGAGTGATGAAGATGATGATGGCAACCTTCATTCCTGAATGACTTTAGTTTCACAGATATTTAGAGAAAAAACAGATCAGATCACAATCCAGAGAAAGCAAGAACTGATAAAATGTCAACCTTGAATGCAGTATAGGTCGATATTACAAGCAAATGCATCTTCTGTCTGTCTCTCTCACATTTCTGCTTCCTTATTCTCAATAACAGTTACACCCAGCTGCACTGACACAGTGTGAGTGTGGTGATATGTGTGAACATAAGAAACATACTGTATAAACACACACAAGGAAGATAGAACATAAGTACATTTAAGATGACCTATTTTCTGCTTGTTTTATGTTTTCAATTTTTTTTTTTCTTTTTTTTTCTTAGTGTGTACTGTTTATTAGCATGTAAAGTCACTCCAAAGGGAGTTATATATCATATATAACTATATATGTATATCATTAAGCATTATTTCTGCCTTGATTGTAGTCTTCAGTTTTCTTCCAGGAACGAACATCGTATTCACCATTTAAATAACTCTAACACAGGCATATGCAAAATATAGAGACGGCCCTGGTTAAGTTACGTTAGTAGAGTCATTGTCCAAATGCCCACACTTGTGGTCTTTTCACTTGAGCACTTATTGACTTACACAACATATTTCCTGTATTTGATCTAAGTGTTCAAGTGTGTGTGAAGTGTGAAGATCTTTTCATTAGCTGATGGGACACACTTATGTGTTGTAAAAATGCAAGTGTTTTCAGAGCTTCATTTTGGTTTTCTATGCATTTTAAAATAAACTTCATGATAAAAACGTGATAAAAACAGTTGTAAATGATGTACAAAATAAACATACTCATCGTTGCACCAATAAAATGTACAGCATTTTTTTACAACCAAATTCTATGTAAGTTATTTTATATTTAATATGCACTGGAAAGTTTTCTGTGACCAAAAAGTCTCACAATTTATTTCCACAACATGATGGGAATGCCGCACCAGAGAGGTATTAGAGATTGTGTGTGGATTTATTGTGCATTAAGTGCACTGCACTTTGCTGTATTTAAAACCTGGGACAGTCTTGTACGCTTCCTGTTGTGAGCACATGCTCTCAAGTGCAAAGACTGCGAGTGTGGGTATTTGGACAAGCCCAGAGTCTTGAAACTTGTGGTTGTGGAAGGAGGTGTGACATTTGCCCAGACACGCCTGAAACGCTTGACCAATCACAATACACTGGTCCAACCAACCAATCAGAGCATATTGAGCAGATTTTGGAAGGAGGGGCAGGAACAGAGTGATTGGCCCTGTCTCAAATGCCACACTTTATGTGCATTTGTGGTCTTGCAGAGTTGTGTGTGTCTGTTAAGTTCACGAGACCATAGTGTGTCCCATTCATCATTTTGGCTTTCAGAAGGGTGCTTGTGAGTGCTCCCTTTTCAGCTGCTGTGCACCCTTGATGTGAGGTTCGGCCAATCCTGCAATGAGGTGAGCTCTGTGTATTTTCACACAACTTCATAAATGGACTCAGTGACATTATTCTGAAGCAGTCCTGGTTCTACTTGGATGTTATAGTGTGCTCCAATGCATATTTGTGTTCAGGAGAGCTTTTAGGGTTTATATTCACACTGTGTTTTTGCAGCATTGAGCAATGCAGCCAATCACAGACATATTTGCTGATTAATGAACGCAGTGACCAATCAGAGGTGTTTCAGTTCAAGTGTCCACTCACTGCTCAAAACACTGGAGTTTTGTTCAGTGCTGAGTTACACAAGTTTGCAAATCCTCTAATTATAACAAACAAGTGATATTGTGATGTTCATCACGGCACTAAATAACCTTCCAATGCATCAGTAGTCAGATTTTGCGGTTAAACAAGCATAAAAACAAAATCAAAGGCCTGAATATTATAAACACACATACACAGTGACTGTTTGAATACTTCATGCTGCATTCATCACAGGACAAAAAATAATAATAATAATAAAAAAAAAAAAGAACGGACATGGGTGAAATATGTGATGCACTGTGGGAATTTTATATGTATTGGATGTTGTGAAAGGCCTAGAAATTGACTGAGACACACTCTGTCATCTAAGAGATTAACAGACTCTTTTATAATGTACACTGTTAAAAATTGCTGTAAAAAATGGCCAAATTTTGACAGTAACATGCTGTTTTCCATTAAAACAGTGCATTCTGGGTATTATTTGTCATTTTCGAAAAAGTAGCCTGCTGCTATGTATCGTGAATTAACAGCGTTCAAAATCGACACTCAGAGACTGTGTTTAAAATCAAACTCTACACCCTCATTCACTATTCCCTACATGAGTTTACTAATATAGTCCACCTTACAGAGAGAATGAAAACTAATGAGTGACTTCAGACACTGACGAACAGCTGCTGTTAATGAGCAGAATCACTGATTGAAAGAGAAACAAGACAAACACAAGAACTATATAACTGACTTCAGCCACAGCCTTAGATGAAATCAACTGAACATTTAAAACAACTCAACACACAGCTTTACCAACTTCACACATTTCTAACCAGACTGATTTTATTTCTGTCAGATGTCTATAGAAGATCTTATTGAGAATGAACAGATGTTTAGATGATGATGTTTTATTGTTTTGTTTGACGATACCATTGTGGAGATCAGTGTTTGCTTTAATTGGGCTCCTGACTCTTGACATTAAAACATACATATATTTGCTGTAACTGGGTTTTTATGATGCATTAGTTACAGCAATGCTGGTCAGTTGATGTCAGCTATGTCTAGTTGGGCATGAATGTCACTACTGAGCTGGTTCTGAGTCTTGTGAGACTCATTAAGAGTTTATTTTTGAGTGTGTGTTTATTTGTTGTTGCTTTTTTTTTTTCCACCAAGTGTGTTACAGCATGAGATCTTTTGATAATGTGGGAACCAGAAAAGAAGGATTTAATAGTTAAAATTTAAAACTACTGTAGCATTTATACTCAAATAGAGACATGAAGAATCAGCATATGAATCTCAACAATGGTGACAATCGAAAGCTTCATGCTGCAATGCATGCTGGGTATCAGCACACTACAAAACCTCACCCATGACTTGTTCTCACCATTGTTGAGATTCATACGATGATTCTTGATTTGTGTACCGAAATTATACCAAAGATCTTTTTTACATCTGCATGCCCAGTTTTTTTTTTCTTTTAAGTCTCGCATCAATATTAAATAATATAAACATAGATAATTACAACAACTAAACTAAAATTAACCTTAAAGTGTCAAGGGTCAACAGCCCAACTAAAGTAAACACTGATCTCCACCGTGGTAGTGAAAGAAAAAAAAAAAACTAAACCTCTGCAACTCTCTTCTGTAGATGTCTGACAGAAATAAAGTCAGTGTGGTAATAATTGAAGCTGGTAATGCTGTTTTAGGAGTTTAATCAGATCTTGAGAGATTTAATGTCTTCTTTTATTTCAGTTGATGTCATCTAAGGCTGTGGCTGAAGTCAGTTGTTCTTGTGTTATTCTTTCATTCAGCAATTTTGTTTGTTAACAGCTGGTGTTCATCACTAATGCTCAATCAGAACGTGATCAATCATATAATTATCTCATTAACTTCAGCACTAATTCAGTATTACTCAAACACTCTGTAGTGTTGACATTATAAGTGTTCATTTAAAACTGAGGATTTTGCTGTGGGTTTTAAAGGGTTAAAGATGTATGATGGAAAAAAAAACAGCATGAAATGTAATTTAACAGTAATAAACTGTAATTAATTTACGGCAACACACTGTAGAAAAACAGTAACATGCTGGCAACCGAGCTGCCAGTAGATTACTGTTAATTCAAGAAAAAACAGTAATATACTGTAAAACATAACAGTCAGATTTACCAATCAAATCAAGTTATTTTCACTAAAATATTAGTGAATGTTCATAGAAAAACAATTATGCAAAGTCATTAACTGGTAGGGAGAGTAAATATTTGATTGTGTCTAGCTGATGTGTTTTTGTACAAGAGAGATCTGTCAGTTTAATTTAGTTTTGTGGGTCACCATTGTGCTGGAGAGTAGAGCTTGTGCTTCAGGCAATGATGAGCCACAAACACTGATGTTTTGCTGCTTTATTTAAAGAAGTAATTGTGGAATTGCTGATATAGTGACAATCTCTTTAAGCACTTTATTACACAAATTTGTGCTTTTGTTAGTTAATGACAATCTATAAAGATTTGAGTAAAAGTCGATTGCTTCTTTATTACACTTTAAGTGTTTGCGGGTTTATTAATTTTTTTTTTCTTAGTGAACTCAAATTAAATAAGTTCACTGTACTAACAACATATAAACAATAGTTTTTTTTAAACTCAAATGGTTTGAAGCAATCGGTTTCCAAAATAAAATGAGTTACCACATGGTATAATAACAGTAACATACTGTTAAAATGAAGAGCTGTAAATTAACGGTAGAGAGCTATAAAATAACAGTATAATGCTGGCAACCACAGCTGCCAGTAGATTACTGTTATTTTACAGTGCAATTTTAACAGTGTATTTATGGATCCCACATCCTTCAACTTCTGCTTTCACATAAAATCTTGACACATTTTGATGGTTTAGTGCATCACAGAAGCATTTCTGATGTTTATGATTGTGTTTGCATATCATGTTGATATGCAAAGATAGACTGAGATAGACAAACATGATCATGCCTGAGATAGACAAACAGGCACACATATACACAAGCATACGTTCCCACCCTCATGCACGCAAACAAATATTCACGCACCCGCCCCACATGTAGACAAAAATGGACATGGTACCCACAATTACACTCCCCATTTGTACTCTATACTCCTGGATCCAGGCACCACTACCCCCAGAGGGGCAATCAGCGCCAGACCCCGGAGCTGAACCTCCTTCACTCTGGCGTGGAGACAGGAAGACCACCCCGGTCCCTGCAGCAGCAGAGAAGACCACCAGCCCAGACCCCAACCAGATGGCCAGCTCATCCTCACAGCCCCCAGCCCTGGACAGAGAACAGAGAACAGGGGTGTGAAAAAAAAAACAACAACAACAAAGAAGACCCCATGCCTCACCTCACCTGCTCAAATGTAGTGTTGGTGTGTGTTGTTCTAAAGTGCTTTAAAACAGGGGAGGGGCAAGAGTCATTGTTTGTTGTTGTTTGTGTCCTGGAAGTCAAGAACAAGAACTTTCAAGATGGATGGTACTTTAATTAGTAATTTCTGATGTATTTATGAGAAGACAGGTCATCACCTCATACTGTATTGCAATACTGATAATAAATACATATTTGAATACAATAAAGTCTGTCAAAAATTAAAACCTTAATGTATTAAAAATAATAAACATGTTTAATACCTGAAAAAAATAATACAAATAATAATAAACACATTCATATGAAAAAAAATAATATATATATATATAATAAAACTGAAATCACTACATAATCATGTTCATTGCAAAAACAGTAAGATTCACTGCTTCAGAATGTCACTGATCACCTCATTCACATCATCCTATATACAACACTGTTATATTTCACAACATTACTGTGATACTGTTTATTATCTACAAAAATAATTCAATTTAAACTGATAAAAAATATACACCACCAGCCAAAAGTTTTTGAACAGTACGATTTTTCGTTTTTTTTTTCTTCTGCTCACCAAGCCTGCATTTATTTGATCCACAACAACACAACATTTAAGCTTCTATTTGAATATATTTCAAAGTGTAATATATTTCTGTAATCAAAGCTAAATTTTCAGCATCATTACAGTCTTCTGTGTCACTTGATCCTTCAGAAATCATTCTAATATGCTGATTTGCTGCTCAAGAAACAATATATCATCAATATTTAAAGCAGTTGAGTACATTTTTTTCTGGATTCTTTGATAAATAGAAAGATCCAAAGATCAGCATTTATCTGAAATAAAAATGCTTTTGTAACATTATATACTATACTAATTAAAAGCTTGGAGTCAGTGTGTGTGTATATACATTATTATAGAATTAATAGATTATAGAAATTAATACTATATTTAGCAAGGATGCTTTAGACTGAACAAAAGTGATGATAAAGATTTCTATTTCAGATAAATGCTGTTCTTCTGAACTTTTGAAGAAACCTGAAAAAAAAAAAATCTACTTATCAACTTAATCATAATAGTAATAACAATAATAACGAGCAGCAAATTAGAATATAGAATGATTTCTGAAGGATCATGTGACTGGACTTTATAATTTAAATCAATGGAATTGATTACATTTTAATAGAAATATAGAAAACTGAGAAAACTGTTTCAAACAGAGAAAGAGCTATATTAAATCGTAAAAAAATATTTTACAATTTTACTGTTTTTGCTGTACTTTGGATCAAATAAATCCAGGCCTGGTGGGCAGAAGAGACTTAAAAACATTAAAAATCTTACTGTTCAAAAACTTTTGACTGATTGTGTTTAACAAAATATATGTTCCAAATATCCTAAGTCTGAGCAGTTGAATGAACAGTTGAATGATCAGACAATCAGTTTATGCAGTACACATACATACATACATAGACTACACAGAGAGATTCCTTGCTCTGAAAGATTATTCACAGGACATGGCATGAGGCCTTGTTCATCAAAACAATTTTGATATGAATGTGTCCAGCTCCTCCAGATACTCAAAGATGAATAGAAAGACATCTCTTGCTTCATCCGATTCGCCCGGTAGTCTTTGAAAGGCAAAGGTTGCCATCTGTAGAAAGGCAGGACCTTTCACCACCCCACAGAATAACTCACAGCGACTCTGTGTCCAGCATCACGATGGACCTTTGGTAACTTCCACTTTATGTCCTCTTGGTGCTCCTGATAAAAATAGAGAATACATATGTGTTTGAAGGTATATGTGTCCACTAAAAAGTATTTACCTCATCATTTAGGCTACCTCATCCTTCTACACAGTAAAATTCACAGAGTAAAATTAACTCTATTCAGAGAACATTTGGTCCCTCTCTAAATAGAGTTAAATTAACACTGAAGCAGAGTTAAAGTTAATGAGATAATTAAGTGATCAATTAAAAGGTGATTGAGCATTAGTGATAAACACCTGCTGTTAACAAGCAGAATCACTGAAGAAAAGAGAAACACGAGAACTACAACTGATTTCAGACACAGATGAAATCAACTGAAATAAAAGACATTAAATCTCTCAAAATCTGATTAAACAACTCCACAAACAGCATCACCAGCTTCAGTCATTACTAAGCAGACTGGATTAATTGTAATAATAATAATAAAAAAATAATAATAAAAAAAAAAAAAAAACATAATGCCACCATAATTGTGGTCAAGGTTCGCTTTAGTTTGTCTCTTGACCCTTTTAATGACATACAATAATTTTGTTTCACAACAAACATTTGTGTATTGCTGAATCAAATGTTTGAAGCAGGAGATTATTTTACACTTTCTGCTTATAGCTCATTTGTGTGAACATTATAAAGTGACCTTTCTCTTTGGTTTATTGATGGGTATATTGCTGAAAAAAGGTCCTATTAAACAATCACAACCATAAAGCTTCAATTTTGAAAAAAAGAGGTGCATCTGCTCAGTATTTTAGACATGAACACTTATCATATGATCCTCAACAGTGGTGACAACAATTATTCATACTGCAGTGTATGATGGGAGTTTTTACTGTGTAGTTACCCAGCATGCATTGCAGCATGAAGCATTTTGTTGATTGTCACCATTGTTGAGATTCATATGCTGGTACTTGATGTCTGTGTGTCTCTGAGCAATAGTGGGATTTACTTATACATGAAACTAAAATGATTTTTTGCTATTATATTGTAGTTCTTTCTTGTGACTGCTGAAGTTTCACAGGATTGGTTATGATTATCGAAATGCATAAATTGAGAAAAAAAGTTACCCTGGATGTAATCAAATTATCTCACAATAAGCATTTCAACATAAAAAGCCAAATTAAAATGTGTTTAATGTAAAGCATTGACCACTCTGTTTTACAACATCACTTGTACAGTTAAACAGAGCTCTAACCCAGAAACTGAAGGGTCAAGAGCTCAACTAAAGCAAATGCTGATCTCCATGATGGTAGCGTCATTTTAACCACTAAAACAAACGTTTGATCTTCTGTAGACGTGTGACAGAAATAAAGTCAGTCTGGTTAATAATGAGTGAAGCTGTTTGTGGAGTTGTTTAATCATCATCTGCTGAGATCTCGAGGGATTTAATCACTTATTTTATTTCAGTTGATTTAATCTGTGGCTGAAATCAGTTGTGGTTCTTGTGTTTCTCTTTTCTTCAGTGATTCTGCTTGTTAACAGCAGGTGTTCATCACTAATGCTCAATCACCTTTTAATTGATCACTTAATTATGTGATCAACTTTAACTCTGCTTCAGTGTTAATTTAACTCTATTTAGAGAGGGACCAAATGTTCTCTGAATAGAGTTAATTTTACTCTGTGGATTTTACTGTGTACATACAAATATATGTGTGATTTATATATTTATGTATCTATATCAGAGATATATCTAGAGAAATGCTCTCACCATACCTACATGCACCACTGCATGATTTATGTGATTCTCCAAGTGAATTGTAATGAGTCATTTTGTTTACTGGTGAAACTCCAGCAGGGACCCCTCAACCCAGCAGAACTGCCCTGCATCAGGCTTGGACTTTGACAGGACAGCAGACTTGAAAACAGGTCATTGTCAAACCAAGACAGAAAATAGACTGATGCACCATTATATCTTGCTACCAAAATGAGTGATGAAAATTAATGCAAGATTGTTTCACATCAAATGCAGCATAAATAAAGACACACTGTGAGGAGCATCAATGAAAAAAAAAAAAAAAGATTTAATTTGAAAATTGATTCACTGATTGTTGACGAGATTCTCCAGCACTTTGGAAACATAAAAACCTCTATGAGTTTGGGTTTGTTTTGTCAACATTATACTTCACTGACACTGTGCACAAAAAAAAAAAGTGTTATGTGAGTCTGGGATTCAGGTATTGAGCCGTTGGTAACAAACAACATTTATTCACTTAGCAGATCATGAGAAATATACAAACATATTTTAAACCCAAGTTAGAACGTAATTAATTACTTTTTCTCATTTAAAAGTAGTGTAATTATTATTATTTTTTTTTTTTAATATCCATTATAGCTACTTAAGTTGATTTTATAATAAAATATAATTTAAAATATATTTAAAACCTAGCATGTCATTATTTGCATGATACATAAATCACATTTAAAAACAAACTGACATGTTTGACACTGAGTACAGTTTTTCTGTTTTTGACTTTTTGCTTTTATTAAGAAAGGACAGCTCAGTAGACAGGAAGCAAAGTAGGAGAAAGAGAAGGGGGAGTGATCAGGAAAGGTACTCGAGCCGGGATTCAAACTCAGGACACCTGTAGCTCAACAGCGCTGTATGTCGGTGCACTGCCCACAAGGCTATCAGTGCAGACGACACTGAGTATCAATACAAATAATTTTTACACACCTGCGCTCATCACAGATCATTCTATTGCTCATTACACAACACTTCTCTTCTGGCAAATGGACGCTTACAAAGATGACAGGGAATTTTCTTGTTAAAACATTTCACATCATTTCAAACAGAAGTCAATGTTTTCTTCAGTCACAGAGAATCATTTCAGCTTCTTTCACAGTGACCTGTCGTTGTCTCCAACTACACAAGAACTTGTTCAGTGAAACTGAATGATGATTCCAGTGGCTCAGTCGTTCTCAGCAACCGACACAATTCTAGTTGTGTATAACACACAAATCTAGTGCTAATATTATTTTGTTGTGATGCTGTGATTGACAGATGCATATTCACAGCAATTCTCCTCTTTACTGAATTTAACTGTAGCGTCGCTGAGAGAACCTTCATTCTTCTGGAAACTGATGGAAGAGTACAGGAGCCCATCAGAGGGGTTTGTGGGTAACTGAACTGATGAATAAAGTGGATTCTGTGAATCAGAGGGGTCTGTGGGTGACTGTACTGTCGAATAGAGATGAGTTGATTCAGGATCTGTGTCTGAATGACGTCTGGTGTCTTGAATCTGTTCTTGAACCTGTAAAAAGTGAAATCATGAAGTACAGCATATATATCAACTTAGATATTTCATATACTGAGATGTAGATTACAGTTCTTAAACTCACCGTTTCGTGATCTCCTCTCTGTCTTTTGTCCGTTGATGAAACAATGTCTGTGTGAACAACAGTGTTGGAGAGTAACTAGTTACATGTAACAGAATTAAGTAATTTAATTACAAAATAAATGCAATTGTAATTAGTTACAGCTACTGAGAAAAATGTGTAATCAAATTACAAATACTTTTGAAAATGTTAATGATTACAAAGGGGGTTACATCTGAATATTTTTACACACACACACACATACACACACACACACAGATTTAATATACTTTCTTTCATAAATTGCATTGACTGCTCTAAAATGAGACACCAATGTTTCAGGAGTTTAGGACACAGAACAGGACACATCCCACATAGCAATTGACATCTGGCCCAGCTCTGGGCCAAGCAAGGAATTACACTCGGCCCAAGTGCAGCAAAGAATTACGGCCCTTGTTTGGCCCAGATCTGGACTACAGACATGAGCCACACATGAGCCATAACTGGCCCAAATCTCAGCCAAATAGTAACTTATAATCAGCCCTGAACTGGCCAGAACAAGTTTTAATAGTGCTACACAATCTCAGCCTTCAGTAAACCACATAGAGACCAGTCTTAAACCAGAAACCCCAAAACTGAGCCATGTCTAAAGGTGTAACTGTGTTTTACTGCTTATTGATGGATCCATGGCTGAGTTGGTTTTTGTTTTCCTTTTTTAGGCTCTGTTTTGGGGTTTCTGGTTAAAGACTGGACTCTATGTGGTTTACTGAAGGCTTGATTGGGTCCCAGATAGCAAGAGAGTAGTGGAAAACAGCTGATTTGTAAATGTTAATGTCATTAAATCAATTAATGTTGAAAAAATGTTGACATTTCAACAAACCACCATTACTGTGATCAGTGATTGCTTTAGTTGGGTTCTTGCTTTTGCTTTAAGTCATTTTTTTTTTCTGTGCTATAGTGGTGTTTTGATGTAAACACTTATGCTACTGAAAAGAGATGTTTTAAAATTGAGTTAAAGTAGTAAGCACTTTTAGGATGGGTATCAACCAGCAATACTGTTGAAAAACAATTCTAAATAATATTGATGAATGTCAATACTAATGTAAAGCTTTTGTATCACAAATGCAAAAAAAAAAAAAAGTCTGTGATAATAAATGAAAAGATTTAGGTATGAACACTCAACATACAAACCGCAACAATGGTGACAATCACCAAACTAATTCAGATCAACTGCAATGCATGCTGGGAATCATGAATGACTTTTTACTATATTGATACCCAGCATGCATTTCTGCATAGAATTTTCTTTTGCTGATTGTCACCATTGTTGAGTTTCATACATTGATTCTTGATGTCTAATTGATTCAGTAACTTAATGATTTTTTTTTTATATATTCTCTGTTAATTCATGGAAGTATGATACGGTTTTATTCAGTTTTAATCTCACATTGCAGTATCACACCATCATTCAAAAGCCCAACACACTTGTGAGCAATTCATTATAGTCACCACCATCACTTAATCTCCACACATCTTAGCTTTTGCCATCTCAAACAACATGCTTTCATGCAATGTTACAAAAGACAAAGAAAATCTAATGTTAAAGTACAAAGAGTCAAGAGCCCAACTAAAGCAATCACTGATCACAACAATGGTGGTTTCTGAAATTTACATTTATTTCAACATTATTAGTAGGAGCAAAAGTTATATTCATTCAATGCCATTAACATTGACAAATCAACTACTTTTAACATTGATTCAACGGTTGCTTGGGGGTAGCACTAATAAAACTTGTTCTGGCCCAGTTCAGGGCTGGTTGTAAGCTACTATTTGACTGAGATTTGGGCCAGTTATGGCTCATGTGTGGCTCACGTCTGTAGTCCAGATCCGGGCCAAACAAGGGCCGTAATTCTTTGCTGCACTTGGGCCAAGTGTAACTCCTTGCTTGGCCCAGAGCTGGGCCAGATGTCAATTGCTATGTGGGTTATGACTGGAATAAAAAAAAAAAAAAAAAAACATAAACAGGTTTGTACATTATCTATCAATTTTTGTTCTGGAAGTGGACTTCTCTTTTAAAGATCAAACATTTTACAGTGTTTTACAGTATTTTATGTCAATCAGAGTCAATCACAAAAAGCAAAAGTACAGTACAGTAGCTCTGCAATGACTGATCAGCATATTATTTTTGATTTCACGCTTGTTTCAGGTATCCAGTCTGCTGCCGGAGGAGTTTACTGAATATGTTTGTCGGATTTACCACACAAAAAACTCTGATGAGGAGGAGAAGGACGCTAAGGAGTGCTTTGATTGGTGGTGCCGTGACAAGGTGTGTGTTTATGGTTTATTTTTATTACATGATTTGCTTATATAAAACAAACACTCTTTGTTTTCTTTCTCTTCAAGTGTAAGATCCTGGTCTATGATCAGGAAGAGTTCAGAGGCAATGAGCGCTTGATCACAGGAGACTGTCCTTCATTAGAAGACTGTGGTATAACAGAGGTCCACTCCTGTAAGGTGCACAGAGGTTTCTGGAAGCTTTATGAGGGTCCGAACTACAATGAGGCAGAGTACACACTGGAGCCAGAGAAAGAGTATCGTACAGATTGGGACTGTCAGTCCAATACTTCTTATCGTTCTCTTAAACATGTGAGAAAGTAAAATCTGACCATTAACCCATCCATCTTCAGCTGTTGTTGACCTCTAAAGTAGGGCTGTCAATTTTAAACATTTATTTAATGTATGTGTAATTATAATAAAAATGCTGAAATCAGTGATCTGTAACAATTGAACACTGAGGATTTGTGCAGTTGACACTTAAAGATTTAAGGTTAACTATAAAACTAGGGAAAACACACACACACACAAACACACACTGAATGGCTTATATTTCACAAATATGTTTAAATAAATCCTGCAAGTTATTAATAATCATACACTGCAGCTCCAATGGAAAATGTGAATTATTGATATATTGCTTTATTGTTGATGTTATTGCACTGATGTCATTGTTTATGTCACACCTTTATGTGACGAACAACTGTCATTTGTTTCTGTGCTGGAGGTCAAGAACAGTAATATAAATATACAGGTTTAGTGATTAGTTTTTAATCTGCCTCATAAATATTTTAGTGGGGTGTTGCTGTTTTGTTGTCTTATCTGAATTGTGTGATTTCCAGATGGATGGTATTTTAATTAGTAATTCACAATGTATATATCTGAAGGCAGGTTGCATTAGACTGTTACTGATAAAGCTTATACAGTTAAAGGCAAGAGTAAAGTAATGTTAACAGCTCAGAATAGAAGGATTTGTGTACACACTGTGAAATGTACTCATTTGTGTAGGCAAACAGTCCTTTAAATAAAGCACAATATGAATTTCTCAAAACTGTTAGTATTGCAGTAATGATTTGATAATGAGAAACTAATCGATGAAGGAGTGCTTAAACAACCATTACAACCCAATCAACTCATAAACAATTCTTATATGACTGGTCTGAGAATGTTATAAGTCCAAAGTCTTTATTGTCTTTCTTTTGTTGATATCCCTAAAGGAATTTCCTCAATAGTTTTTTTTTCTTCTTCTTTGTTTTTTTGGAAAGGATTCGTTTCACAGAATAAATAGAATAAACAAAGTGCTTATTTCATTAATCCAGATAAACATGATGGGCCCTCAGTTCATTTTACATTCACTCTGCTGTTGCTTTGGTACCTGTTCCACTTAAATATTATTGTATGTTATATTGATACATTTTTGAGTACAATAAAGTCTAATTGTAAAGTGTAATACTAAACATATTAATGTGAAACAAATTTGAAACAAGTTGTATTGCTCTTCATTAAAAATTAAACAAAATTATTTTATTACAAATACGATAAAACTAAAATCACTGCATAATGATGTTCACTGCAAAGACACTGTGAGATTTACTGTTTCAGATTGTCATTGACGGCCTCATGCACACATCATATTATGTACAACGATTATATTTCTCAACATCACTGATGCTGTTTAATGCAGATGATCAAACCTGCTAGTCATTGTGACATGCCCTCATCAGTTAAAGCCTGAACTGCAGTGAGCTTGCAGTGAGTCTCATAAAATCTCTACACATTTCTACAGATCCTCATTACCATCATCAAAAGATGGTATGAAAAAAATAAGTAAATAAAAAAAAAAAAAAGTAAAAGCTGTATTTTTTTTTTTTTACAATCACAATTTTAGAGAAATATCAGAATGCAATTAAGGGTTACCAAATTCAATGCCATGAATGTATGTGTAATATTTTCATTAGTTATACATTTTTGTTTTAAAGCTGAAGTCTGTACACTCAAAAAAATTATTCATTGAATGAACTCAATTTAATTAAGGGCAGGATTTCCATCCAATAAATATGTGTAACCCAAACTCAAAAAAAATAAATTCATGCAATAAAATGTAACTGAGTTGGGCCAACTCAATTTGATCAAATAAAGTTCAAATGAAATTGATACATTTATAAAGTGATTATTTTATGCTCAAACTGAAACATTTATCTGGAAAACATATACAACATACACAACTTTAGTTCATGTTAGCAGGTCCTCAACCCAAGCTCATACTCTACACTTTTCCACAGTGGTAACCCCCAAAAACATTAACTCTCCAGAAACTGTTTTAAATACAAAAATTAAAGAACATTAAACATTAACAAGTCTCCCAATTGCATAATCTTAATTAAAAAATGCATAAAATAACATTTTATTTCAACATTTACTCTCTTTGTACAAAGCATGCAAAGCATGATGGGAAGGGGCCTATTTAACTAAAACATGTTCTTTCAAAATGAAAATATTGAGTTGTACCAAAACGCAACTGTTTCAAGCAGTTTAACACAATGCAATTGTATAAATGGGAAACCTAACACAATGGTGTTAAATGAAAAGGATTTTTTAAAATAATCTGAACAGTGTTGAAGAATCATTTTTATGAGTGTATTGTATATCAATAACAAATATGAAATTGCATATTTTCTCTGCAGAGGATTTGCACAAATTCTTCTTGCACTATTCAAAGGACGTCATGAAGGCAAGTGAAGCATCTCCTCTATGGGAAATTATGGCAAACACTGCTCATGACTTATGTGAAGCTTTAAAGGCATTTATTATAGCTTCATGCTGCACTCATCAATGAAAAAAAAAAAACTGCCACAATGCATTTACAGAATAGAATGTTATTTTAACAACGTAAATTATTATACACAGCAGTAAGCCATCTTTACATTAAAATGGAGTCATGATGATAATGGAATATAATAGCCTAGCAAATACTCCAAAGATAGGCTAAGGTAAATAATGATACGCTGTTTTCAGTGCCAAGTTTCTGAAATGTAATTGTTTTATTACAACAATATATACCCAGGAAAGTTATTTTTACACAGAAGACAAAAACTATAGTTTTTATATTTTATATTTTATATTTTTATATTTTATATTTTTACCACCTATAGGTGGTATATTATAATATATTAGGGTTACCAATATTGGTTGCCTGGCTGGAGTGAGATACATGAATATAACACACACACACACACACACACACACAATAAAACACGATGCACTGTTCGTCTATAGTGTACTTTTTTCTAGAACACTATTTTAAAAGCCTGCATTATTTTTTTTTAACTCTACAGTTGTATAGTAAAATTCACTTGTCTTTCATGAAGATGGAAAAAAAAATGGCATAAATGTGTCTCCACAACAACTTTTTAGATGAAAATGACTTGAAATTACCAATAGAACCAGTAGATGGCAGCAAAGGATCACTCATCAGCTCAGTTTCTAGAGTTTCTATTTACATGCCCTAGTTTTTGTTCTATCTTGCTTGTTTTATTATAAAACAACTATTATACTACATTTTTGTACTTTTACTGCACTAAAGTATGAATAAATATGTAAAATATTATTGGTATAATAATTAAATAATAATGCATTAAGTAATTTATCTTTAACTGTAGACTGTAGCCAACACACTGTAAATGCATCGTCTGATGTTTTAATGAATGAATCTTTGGATTTCTTAATAATGTGCTAAAACGGGTGTTGTTTTACACTACCATTGAGAAATTCATTAAGACCCTAAAGAATCATATGAGCCCTTTAATTTACACTGTAGGTTTAGTGAGTTTTAATCTGACTCACGTGAATAATTTAGTAGGGTGTTGCTGTTTTGGGAAGGACATTACGATCCAAAAACACACAATGCAAACAAAGGGCTGTAAACGCACTAAACAGTGAGCAGGTCTGAGCAATTGCTCCACAAATGATTAACCAGAACAAAACATGACAACCAGAAACTGAATACAAAGAACCAGACTCAACATAATAATCATGACAAAAACTGTGGCTTTGATTTTCTATAGTTTAACTATACTGCATAGATATGAAATTCATCCATGAAATGTACCCATTTGCAGTTCCTTTTAAAAAAGCAGGATATAAATTCCTCAAAATGATGACATGAGGACGGGACTGTTAGTATTGCAGTATCAGTAAATGATCTGATAATGAGAAACTAATGGAGGAGGGAGTGATTTAATGACAAACCATTACAAACCTATTAAGTCATAAAACAATTCTTATATGACTGGACTGAGAATGAATGAGACAGTCCTGTTTCATTTTACAAATTGTGCTGATTTCATCCGAATAAAAATAGTGGAGTCTCAGTCCATTTTACATTCACAACATAGTTGTTGATTGTTGCTTTTGGAACACTATCCACTTAAACTTAAACATAAATGAATGTTTTATTTCCCTACAGTTAAAAATCCAGCTGATGGACAACAAAAACATTGACAACCAATCAGAATCCATCCTGCTTTAAAGAGCAGTAAAGTCAAAAATATCCTGCTTTATGAATTGATAGAGTTTGTGTGTAGCATAAATTTGCACTTTTTTGCAAAAATCATTTTGTCAGTATGAACATAAGAAAAGCAATGTCAACTGAATCAAAGCTTTCATTTTCATTTTTTCCCCCCAGTATGATATAATTAGCACACGACTGCCCTATGAGAAAACATGTCAGAGAACAGCATGACCACTGACTGCCAGTATTTAATGCATATGATTAAACTTGCCAGTTATTGTGACATACCCTTATGATTTACAGCCTTCCTGATAACATGCTGCAGTGGGCTGAGCTTCTCAGTCTATAAAATATTGTCACAGTTCTACAGATTCTCATTACCATCATCATTATTTCCAACTACTGTACACAGGAGAGGATCATCAGATACCTGAGAAGAAGAGAAGATGTCTGGATCTGAAGGCACAAAAGATGGTAAGAAAGTTTTTGATATATAAAAAAGATGAATCAGAAAAGTGAAGGTATGGCTTTTACTTAATAAATCAAAATTCTATGTTATGATAATAATTTTCATGTAAATAATTAAATATTTGTTACTGGTTATTAATTTTCTTATAAATATATACAAAATATATTTACACATACTCAATATATTACAGACACTGAAGATTTGCAGAAATCCTCCTCAAAGGTCATCATGAAGGCAAGTGACACAGTACAGGGAAGCAGAAAATATCCTCTATGCAAAATTAGAGCCAAAGTTAAAATCATGTCCTGCTCATGACTTGTCTGGAGATGTTGTTTACCACAAATGAACGTATTTGATAATGGGACTATTTTACTTCTTGCAGTTTACGACCTAATAACACCTAGAATGCAAATAATGTTCGGGCATTCACTGTGACACATCATTGCATATTTTGTTATTTGTTGTGTGCTTCTGCTGCAGACCTTTATCACCTAAACATTTGCATGTTATGAGAGCTAGTCAATTATTTATTTATTTTTTACATAGGACATATTCCAATACCAGATTCCAAAGCCGTTTTAAAACCTCCAGTAATCATGCAGTGTCATTATAAATTATGATCAAATGCTTTACAGTCAGGTGCAATGCACTTTTGTATACTGTGTAGCTATATTAAATAAAAATACACTCCATTACAAATAACATTTTGTCCAATGGAAGCCTAATACAGTCTTAGAAATAAATAAATAAATAAAAAGGGACTAAAGCTGGCATTAGGGTGGTACCATTTCAAAAGGTACACTTTTTTTACACATTCAAATTCAGTATGCCCGTTTAAGAATGTAACTTCTGGAACAAAAATTTACAGATAATGTACTCACCCCCTTCATATCTTTCTTTCTTCTGTCGGAAAGCAATTATGTTTTTCAAAGAAAACATTTCAGCACTTTTCTCCATATAATGGACTGATATGGTGCCCCGAGTTTGATCTGCCAAAATGCAGTTTAAATGGTTGGTGGGGTTATGGTATGGGCAGGCATATTTTATGGACAACGAACACAGGTGCATTTTATTGATGGCATTTTGAATGCACAGAGATACCGTGAAGAGATCCTGAGGCCCATTGTTGTGCCGTTCATCCACGACCATCACCTCTTGTTGCAGCATGATGATGCACGGCCCCATGGATCGGCGTATACAACAGCGTGTTCCAGTTCCTGCCAATATCCAGCAACTTCGCACAGCCATTGAAGAGAAATTCCACAAGCCACAATCAACAACCTGATCTACTCTATGCGAAGGAGATGTGTTGCACTGCGTGAGGCAAATGATGGTCACACCAGATACTGACTGGTTTAGAGTGGCCTTTTATTGTGTGCAGCCTAAGGCAAACCTGTGCAATAATCATGCTGTCTAATCAGCATCTTGATATGCCACACCTGTGAGGTGGATGGATTATCTTGGCAAAGGAGAAGTGCTCACTAACACAGATTTAGACAGATTCGTGAACAATATTTGAGAGAAATAGGCCTTTTGTGTACATAGAAAAATCCTAGACCTTTGAGTTCAGCTCATGAAAAATGGGGGCAAAACAAAAGTGTTGCGTTTATAATTTTGGTCAGTGTAGATTCTAAATGCATATGTTAATATTGAGTTGGTCCCCAAATAATGGCTTCCACTGTTCTGGGAACGTTTTCCACAAGATTTTGGAGATTTTTGGAGCTTATTCATCTAGTTCATTGGGGATGAGATCAGTGCTCTGTGCCAGCGATTATACTGGTCAGCATCTCAAAACAGCATCTTTACGTCTTCTGTGTAGTTATTATCTTAAACCAGAGGGCATCTTATCTTAGTTGGTTGTTATATTTAGTTATAAGCTAAAACCTGTAAGTAAATGATGTCTTTTGTCTTGTAGATCTTCAATGACCCCATTCACGGACACATGGAGCTGCACCCTCTGCTGGTGAAGATCATCGACACTCCTCAGTTTCAGAGACTGAGACGCATCAAACAGCTGGGAGGGAAATACCTGGTCTATCCTGGTGCTTCTCACAATCGCTTTGAACACTCTCTTGGGTGAGATAATTATTATATTCAAAGGTTTATTATATTCTATTCAGCCTTCAGTTCTATGAAACTGTAGAAAGCCATGGATAAACATCATACCAATGACTCTATATATTTGATTCATTTATTGAGCATTTTAAAATGATTATTTTTTGTATCAGTCAGTCTACTCAGTACAAATGCTATAGGTTTAGTGAACTAAAATTTTGTGTTTTAGTGTGGCGTATTTAGCAGGTTGTCTGGTGAAAGTTCTTTGCGACAGTCAGCCAGAACTCGAAATTACCGAACAGGATATTCTGTGTGTTCAGATCGCTGGTCTGTGTCACGACTTGGGTGAGGAGCACTAATGCTTATGGAAACACAAAATCATCCAGCAGAAAAAAACGAACAAAAACAAACAAACAAATTTTTTGATTGTGTTGATTTTGGTCATGTAGATTAAAATCATAAGCAGGTATAACATAAAATATGTATAACAAATAATATGTTTGATTTTTTTCCCCCTTTTGAATTTCTCTTACATTTTTTTTTTTTCTTTTTATGTTTTAGGTCATGGTCCACTTTCTCATGTATTTGATGGTCTGGTTATTCCTGAAGCCAAAAAAATTAAAAAATCCAAAGGTTAGTACTTGTGTGAAATCAAATATAATCAGAAAGATCTGTAGACATGGAAGTTTCATTCTTGTGTCATTGGACATGCAGACGAGCTGTTTGTTGGAACAAACCACCTGAGGTTTTTTTTTCTTCTTCTTCTTCTTAGGCCTGCCTGATGACATCCCTGAAAAATGGAAAGTGAGCAATTTTAGGGCTGCAACAACTGATTCAAGAGATTGTAGAAAGCAAATTTTAGATGATGAACATACACTGTAAAAATATTCCATAAAATTTACAGTAAAAAAACGGCAGCTGTGGTTGCTAGAATTTTACCGTAAAAAACGCAGTAGCAACATTTTATGTTTTGCAGGTTTTCACTTAAATTTTCAAGTAAATACCGTAATTTCAAATAATTGATATATTGTTAATGAACCAACCTACTGAAATATCGAAATCTGTTTTCTACCTTCATAACACACTGATAACCACTAAAAGCAGGTGATAATGGAATTCAAAGCTCATCACAAATAGCTTTTAAATATTAACATATAGAAGGTGCACAGTGTCATTCACACAAACACTAAACACCATCATGGTAACACACCTGAAACTGAAATAATGCATAAACATTAATTTAACAACATTAGATGTAACATAGAACCCTAATGAACAAAACAGCTAAGGAAAAACTAAGAAGAAAGGGTTATTTCAACAACAAAAAAAAAACATCAAATAAAAAAAAAAAATAACACATGGAATTCTGGGAATGTCAGTTTACGGTTATTCACTGTAACTGCCTTTTACCATTAACCATTTAACAGGTTTTTACTGTAGCATTTTTACAGTATGGTCATATATGTATCTATGATCTTTTTATCAACAGCATGAGCAGATGTCAGTTCTAATGTTTGATGACATTATGAAGAGTCTAAAGGCTGAGAATGAAGACGTGTTGAAAGAACATGGACTGGAAGATAAACACGTCACCTTCATTAAAGAGTTAATCGAAGGAGCGAAAACTTCAGAGGTGCAAACTGATGATGTGGTTTATTAAACTGAAGTATTTTCAGACTTTAGTGGAAAATGTTAATGTAAATCTTTTTCAGTGGGACAGAGATGAAGACAAATCCTTCCTGTATGAGATTGTGGCAAATAAACAGAACGGCATCGATGTGGACAAATGGGACTATTTTGCACGGTAAATATTAGTAGGTCATTTGTAAAGATATGCTATATGTTTAACTTGATTTAATTTTCATTCCATTCCTCTAAATGAAGTGCTTCCTTGAGTATCAAGAAAATGAAAAGTCAATGAACTGAATTGATCAATGACAACTTAACAGCTAAAACTTTTTAATTAATGTTTTTTGTTCTAATTTTACAGAGGAGCTGAAATAAAACATTTATTATTATTATTAATAAACTTTATTATTAATTCACCCTTGTCTTGTTCATTTGATAATGTGACATTAAGGCATCTATGAACAAGCTGGTTTAAAAATGATCCTGTCATTTCTGTACCCATTTTTAATGGTCATTTCACAGAGACTGTCATCACCTGGGCATTCGAAACAGTTTTGACCATCAGCGTCTGCTGAAGTTTGCTCGAGTCTGTAAAGTGAACGGAAGAAAACACATCTGCTTCAGAGACAAGGTGCCTGATTCAATGATCACACACACACACACACACACACACACACACTTATGCCTGGTTTATTATCCTTGTGGGGACTCACTTGTGTGTGAATATTCAAGTAAAACAGAATCTTCATGTACATGTTTGGAAAAATGCCACTTTTATGGTGATTGACAGTCAGTTTAAAGTGACCTGTTCAACTTTTTCTCTGTTTGGGTGTTTCAGTTTTATGATGAATAAATTGATCAATGTTAGATTTGTCTGTGTATTTGCATGTGCTTTACCCATGTTTTGCTTGCTTGACGAAAATGTGAGGTTTAATGTGAGCACTGCATTATGGGATCTCTCACACACTGATGTTTGTCTGTTTAACAGGAGGCTGATAATGTTTATGACATGTTTCGCACCCGATACACTCTCCATCGTCAGGCCTATCAGCACAAGATCGGCTACATCATTGAAGACATGTGAGTTTCTCTGTGCAAGAAGAGGATGTGGATATAAAAGACAAACCTGCAGATACCAAGCAATGAATGTCATGTCTGTGCTGCCATGATATTAAAATGTTGCATCAACAAATTCTTCTTTTATGAAGATTATACAAATTCAGCTTTGTGGCTGTACTCTCTATGCATGTTAAAACAAACACTAACTCCCATGTTTGTCTCTCTGTTAGGTTTGCAAAAGCACTCATACAAGCTGATCGTGACCTTAACGAAGGAAAACCTAAAGATATGCTGAAGATTTCTGAGGCCATTAAGACAGTAGAGGACTACAGCAAACTCACAGGTCAGTTAAAAGATGTGCTGAAAGTAAAATATACAGTGTTGAGGGTAACTTTTTTCAAGTAACTAGTAAAGTAATGCATTACTTTAATTTACAAGAAAATATCTGAGTTACTTTTTTCCCCATTTATTGGTTGAAAGCTCTCCTGTCCCAATGTTGAGAGAAATCGGGAGCAAGATGTTACTTTAGTTCTAGACTAAATGTGAACATTTTTTTAGTATTCCTCAAAATGAATAATAAAAAAAAAAAAGACGTGAAATGCAACTTAGAATATGATGCAAACCTGCAATAATTAAATATGTTAAATAAATATCAAATATCCTTTATGTATTTAATCCCATTTTATTAACCTGTGTCTTTGCTGCTGACCTTCGATGATCCAATTCAACCACAATAAGCACAAATTATTTAAGATACACTAACATTTGTTGTTCTGTGTTCTACTGTACAGACATGAATTTACGTTTCCTTCAGCCTGAGGCTTTTGGTGTGAAAGAGCTTTTAAATTTGCCAAAAATGTAACTTTTTAAATAAAAAAAAAAAGAGAAAAGTAATGGAAAAGTACAAAAAAACGTAATGCATTACTTCCCATGAAAAATAACAAAGTAACATATCGTTCTGTTTTGGGGATTCATGGTTATGTGTCTCAAAAATAGTATATGTAAAATAATATATTTTTATTATTAAAATAATGATTTCTATTATTTACATATGAGATGATTCTGGAAAATCCCTGTTTAGTTATGAATCTTCTGTCTTCTGTCAGATGAGATCTTTGAGCAAATCTCTTCCTCCACTGCTGAAAACCTGCAGGAAGCTCGAGACATCTTGAATAAGATTGTTAGAAGAAAACTGCCAAAGTTTGTTGGAGAAGCTCGACTGACTAAGAAAAACAAATCAAAGGTTTGACAGAAACTGAAAAAACACATTGGTCTAGTGTTTGACAAATATTCAAATAGCATTTGAGAAGTGGCATAGAAGCACAAAGAGTCAGTCCAAATATCATTACAAACATGATTATTTAAATTCTTATGGCCACAAAACAGTCACAAAAACAGACCAGTAACTGTCTAACTCTCTCAAATCAGGAAGAGCTGACAGAAACATGGAAAGCCGCAGTAGAGAAATACAAACCTACTGACCCGACTGTTTCTCTGAATGCTGAAGATTTCACAGTTCATGTAAGTTATGTTTTATTTCAGTGATGATTTGCAAGCTTAAACTAGCCTGCAGGTGTTTAGATGCAGGTTTTTGCACTGAAATAAGATGTTCAGCTGTTTATTGAATTCACCCCTTCATCTCTGCCTCATGTCCTCATTTCATCTCTTATTCAGGTGGTTGATCTGGATCACGGCATGAAGGACAAAAACCCCATTGAAAAAGTCTATTTCTACAGCAAGAGGAAACGCAACGAAGCTTCTGCCATAAAAGATTATCAAGTACCCGTCACATTTAAACCATTATATTTCAGATCATTCTTTTAGATTAGAAGTATGAATCATAATTTAATAAAATAGGTGTGATTAATTCCTCACGAAAGTACTTTTTTGTAAACGATACAGGAGCTTAAACCTGTTTATTTTTGAATGCTGGTATGAAGTTTACAGTGCAGCTCATTTACTCCATGTTCAAGTTTCCTCACAAATGTCATTCGTCTTGTACTTTCAGCTGTCCAGTTTTCTGCCAACGAGTTTTAATGAAGAGCTGTTCAGAGTTTACTACGAAAGAACTGATGGGAATGAGAAGGAGGACAAGAAGAAGGTGGAGGAGGCTGAGAAGTGCTTTCAGAAATGGTGTGAGTCCACATTTGGAGACCATTAATGTGTGTATGGTTTATAATATATGATATTTAACGTTGTGGCTGCACAATCAGTATATATAAATGAACTTATATAGGAATAGTGCTGATAGTGTTGTTAATTAATGTAATACACTTCTGTTCAATCAGTTGATGTACCTTTTGGACTTTTCTTTTGTAAATGTTTCCTGAGTCACTTTGCACCTGTACAAGTTATAATGCTCCATCTGATGTTAATCGTTGAATTAATTATACTGTTTTCAGTTTAGTTCGCTTTGCATTTGATGGTTTAAAGCCCAAACGTCTGTGTCTAGATGAATGCTGAAAGAAATTACAAGAAATTCCTTTTAAACATACAATATTTATGTGAGCTAAAAGTGAGCTTTAATCTGCTGGAGAATAACTGCAGGACATCTTAAGATACGTGCAGTTTTATTACATTCCCAAAAATAGCAATGCAAATATAGTTGTACAAACTGTTGTATTTCTAGGGTATTATAGCTTCATTGCAAGTCATGTTAATCTCAAAACAGCACAACTGCAGATCAGCCCAGATAGTAGAATTGCAGCTTTTTTAAACTGAACTGAACAGCAGTTGATAGTAATTATGATTAATGCCTTTTTTTTCTTTGAATATTTGTTAATCTTCACCTTTAAAATAAACGTTTCAAACACAGTGTTCAGATATTTGTTATTTTCTTTGTCTACTTTCACTTTCACTTTCACTCATATGAAGGACGCTCGTGCTCCCTCTAGTGGCGCACAGCAGCAGCACATTCTCATATGAGACTCAGAGCAGCTGTGCAAGGTATTTATGCGACTGAATGATTATTAAACTTGACGTGGGAATTAGATATCAGAACCGTTTTATGCGGTTTAATAAGAAAAAATAAGGAACATAATAATAATAATAATGATGATGATGATGATGATAAACTTAATACTGATATTCAGCACTCTGTTTCATGACAACCACTACTTGCTCTGAAATAATAGCCTGTCAGCATTCATTTACTCATCTAACTCTCATAAAGGATCGACTAACAATGAGTCTGCATTTGATGAACTCTCCGAACACATCTTTCCACAAACGAGGACGGTCCATATTACTCTGTAAATATGAAATCAATTTACTGACAGCTGTGTTTTAAAAAGCTTTGCTGTAAAATGTTATTCAGATATTTTTAACACCAAAAGATCAAACATTGCTTCCATTAGTTGCTAGAAAACAGAAATTCAGAAAATAGAAAAGAAAATCAAAGCATATACAAATCTGAAAGGACGTATACAGAAGTCAAAAAGAACAAAGACTGCTGTAATAAAACGGGTCAGGCAGGGGAACTTTTTCTTTTAGGGGGCACACTTTTAAAATTCATCTTAACCTACTTTCAGTATTCATTTAGTCATTTTTAACCATGTCAAGTATAACTGCAATATTTTGAAGTAAACTATAACAAGATTATAGGAGAGTTCAGAGGCAATGAGCGCTTGATCACAGGAGACTGTCCTTCATTAGAAGACTGTGGTATAACAGAGGTCCACTCCTGTAAGGTGCACAGAGGTTTCTGGAAGCTCTATGAGGGTCTGAACTACAATGAGGCAGAGTACACACTGGAGCCAGAGAAAGAGTATCGTACTCCTACAGATTGGGACTGTCAGTCCAATACTTCAGCTCGTTCTCTTAAACATGTGAGAAAGTAAAATCTGACCATTAACCCTTCCATCTTCAGCTGTTGTTGACCTCTGAAGTAGAGCTGTCAATTTTAAAACATATATTTCATTTATGTGTAATTATAATAAAATTGCTGAAATCAGTGATCTGTAACAATATAACACTGAGGATTTGTTCAGTTAGTTAAGTAGACACTTAAAGACTTAATTTAGGCTAACTATAAAACTATGGAAAAAACACAATTCACAAATGTGTTTAACTAAAACTTGCAAGTTATTAATAATCATACACTGCAGCTCCAATGGAAAATGTGAATTATTGATATATTGCTTTATTGTTGATGTTATTGCACTGATGTCATTGTTTATGTCACACCTTTATGTAACATATATTTAGAGAGCATGATTTGTAACTATGACGAACAACTGTCATTTGTTTCTGTGCTGGAGGTCAAGAACAGTAATATAAATATACAGGTTTAGTGATTAGTTTTTAATCTGCCTTGTGAATATTTTAGTGGGGTGTTGCTGTTTTGTTATCTCATCCTCTGAATTGTGTGATTTCCAGATGGATGGTATTTTAATTAGTAATTCACAATATATATATATATATATATATATATATATATATATATATATATATATATATATATATATATATCTGAAGGCAGGTCGCATTAGACTGTTATTTATAAAGCTTTTTAAAGCTAAATGCGAGAGTAAAGTAATGTTAACAGCTCAGAAACATGTTCACTGAGAAATCAACAAATGTACTAAATATATATGAAATGCATTCATGAAATGTGCTCATTTGTGTAGGCAAACAGTCCTTTAAATAAAGCACAATATGAATTTCTCCAAACAGAGCGGACGGGACTGTTAGTATTGCAGTATCAGTAAATGATCTGATAATGAGAAACTAATTGAGGAGGGAGTGATTTAATGACCATTACAACCCAATCAACTCATAAACAGTTGTTATGACTGGTCTGAGAATGTTGTAAGTCCAAAGTCTTTATTGTCTTTTGTTTGTTGATATTATCCCTAAAGGAATTTCCTTAATTAATGATTATTCTGAAAGGTTTTGTTTTACAGATTTCACAAACATTTAGAATGTTTGAGCCCTCAGTTCAATTCACATTCACACTGTTGCTTTGGAATCTGCTCCACTTTAATATTATTTGTATTTTAATACTGATAACAGATTCATTACTGAGTACAATAAAGTATGTTTTATTTTATTTATTTATTTATTTATTTTTAATTCCAGATTTATAATAAATAGGTAAACACCCTGAAAATACATTCATGTGAAACAAATATAAATAAATAAATAAATAAATAAATAAAAATAAAAAGTTGTATTGCTCTTCATCAAAAATAAAACAAAAAAATAATTTAATTACAAGTATAATAAAACTGAAATCACTGCATAATTATGTTCACTGCAAAAACACTGTGACATTTACTGTTTCAAATTGTTACTGACAGCCCTCACACACACACACACACACACACACACACACACATGTCTGGTTTATTATCCTTGTGGGGACTCTCCATAGGTGCAATGGTTTTTATACTCTCCACACTGTATTTTCTATCCCCTTACCCTAACCCTACCCCTAAACCTAACCCTTACAGAAAACTTTCTGCATTTTTACTTTCTCAAAAAATCTCATTCTGTATGATTTATAAGCTTTTGTACCCATGGGGACCGCAGGCTGGTCCCCACAATGTCAAAAATTTCAGGTTTTACTATCCTTGTGGGGACATTTGGTCCCCACAATGTAGCAAAAACAAGTACACACACACACACACACACACACACACACACACAGACACACACACTCCTCCTCTCTCTCTCTCTCTCTCTCTCTGTCTCTGTCTCTTATGTACAGCAGTAAAAATTTTACAACAATATCTCTCCACTTCTTGTTGCTGATGGGTTTTGTTTTTAATTTTTCATGAATTTTCCATTAATAGTCGTTCATTTCCAGTAAGAGCTCACGCCCCCATCAGGACACTCACAGAAGAACACGTTCAAGAGAACAACATGACCAGGACTGCCAGTGTTTAATGCAGATGATCAAACCTGCCTGTCATTGTGACACACCCTCATCAGTTAAAGCCCTGATAACATGCTGCAGTGAACTGAGTCTCATAAAATCTCTACACATCTCTACAGATCCTCATCATTTCCAACACGAGAACATCATCAGATACTTGAGAAAAAGAGAAGATGTCTGGATATGAAGACACAAAAGATGGTGAGACAATTCTTTATAAGAATTATCAAAAAACTGTTTTTTTGATCACAGTTTTAGAGAAATATCAGAATGCAATGAAGGGTTACAAAATTCAATGATATGTTCAGAATTTTCATGTAAATATTTTCATTAGTTTATTTGTTTGTTTTAGTTTTAAAGCTTAAGTCAAGACTGTATATCTCTAACAGGTATAAAATTGCATATTTTCTCTGCAGATGATTTGCAGAAATGCTCCTTACGCTTTTCAAAGGACGTCATGAAGGCAAGTGAACCATTAAAATAGAAGCATAAAATCTTCTCTATGGGAAATGATGTCCTGCTCAGGACTTGTGTGCAGCTGTTATCAGGACTGCCAGTGATATTTACCACACATGAGTGCATTTGATAACACTACTATTTTACTATCTTAAATGTGCAGTTTATACTATGACTTAATTAAAATTACAGTGCAAATGATGTTTAAAACACACATTTACTATGGTACATCATTGCATATTATGTTATTTGTTGTGTGCTCTCGCTGCAGAGTAAAAGAGAACAAACTGTACTAAGCCACTACACACCTACTCTCTAAATGTTTGCATATAATTAAATTTACATAGCAGAGTTTACAACACAAAGCAGTTTTACAACCTCCAGTAAACATGCGGTGACACTTTTTGACACACAAATTATAATACATATTTTCAATCACAAGCTTCCCAGACAGGCACAGTGCACTGTCTATACTTTTCTGTGTAGCTATAATATAATATAATATACGTAGTATAATACAATATATTATAATATATCTTAAAATCAAAGGTTTCAAACAGTGAACCTTTAAGTGTTTTTTTTTTTTTCCCCCTTGCTGTTAAGAACATTTTATTAATTTAGGTTTTCACCTTGTTTACCTCTAAAAGGTTTGTACAGTATTAGTGCTGTATGAGCTTGTTTGCAAAGGTTCTGCTGCATGCTGGTATTGCATGTTTTGTGGTTCATTATTGCCCTTTGCATCTTTGTGTTTCTTATTGTTTGCATTTGTTGGACCAATATAATGCAAGTAAACAATGTAGATGAAAATCTATTACTTTTATATTGGCATATGTAGTATGTTCAAATTGAGTACTGCCCCTTTAAGAATACCTGCAGTTGATAGAGCGGTTTGTGCGCATGTGGAGGAAAGTGGAGTAGCACAGTTTGCGCATTCCTGATATTTAGGATTATATTTTTGTATTAATTATGTTTGTTTTTAGCCACTTACGAACTGATATTAAAGGAAGACGTTTAATTAGCAAAATGGCTTATTTTATTGGACACGGAGCACGACAAACCGAAACCAAACCTCTTTACGTTACTGTGTGTCAAAAGTGTTGGGACACCGGGCCATTACTACCAACAAGGATTTTAGTGATATTATATTCTGAAAACATGGACGTTAAAGAGAGTTGGATTCCGCTCTTCTGGAAAAGCTTTCCTCAAGATTCTGGAAACTGCAGGAGCTTCTTTATCCAGTTTGACGAGGTTTAAAGCATAAAGTGAGGACTGATTCAGCCCAATCGAGTGTTTACACGACCCGTCCTAATCCAAACGAAATGTCATTCGAATCGAGCTCAGTCGGATCGACTGAAGTGTTTACATGAAGGTTTATCAGTCCGATTGAGCAGTCAATCCGATTAGCTACTAACATTTAGTTGCATGTAAACCCTGGTGAAAAAAAAAACAGCATATGCTGGTAGGTATGTTTTGATGCTGGTTAGCTGGTTAGGCTTTGCTGGTTTATGTTGCTGGTCAAGGACCAGCATAAACCAGCAAAGGACCGGCTTAAACCAGCATCAAAACATACCTACCAGCATATATATATATATATATATATATGTTTTTTTTTTAAAGGGGCCATCCTTAAACTGTTACCACAAAATTGGAAACATCTGTTATGCTGAAGCATTAAGATTTCCCTTCACTGCACACGAGACTCGTAATCAGACAACAAGTTTGATTGGTTACTCCACTGAACTGGTTTCCACTGCTCCAGAGTCCAGTATCAGTGTGTTTCACACACTCCATCACATGCTTGATGTTGTACTTTGCAGTAATTATATTGGTCAGCATCTCAAAACAACATCTTTAGGGCATATTATTCCAGTTGGTTAAGTTATATTTAGTTTTAAGTTAATACAGTTAACAAACTGATATCTTTTGTCTTGTAGATCTTCAATGACCCCATTCACGGACACATGGAGCTGCACCCTCTGCTGGTGAAGATCATCGACACTCCTCAGTTTCAGAGACTGAGACGCATCAAACAGCTGGGAGGAGCATATCTGGTGTATCCGGGCGCTTCTCACAATCGCTTTGAACACTCACTTGGGTGAGATAATTATTATAATCAAGAATATTTAGTTCAGCTGGGAACTTTAGAGCCTTCCATAGTCACCTTTATCAAGTCACCTTTATTTATATACAATACAGATTGTAACAAAGCGGCTGTACAGTATTAGATGGGAAATAGTGCAACAATAATGCAAAAGGGCAACAGTAAACACTCAGTTTTTCAGTTGAGGGCAGTTCATCATTAAATTCAATGATGTCATCATTCAGCTCAGATCAGTTCAAGCAGTAAACGATAGCGCTTAAAATGAAGTGTCCCAAACCAAGCAAGCCAGAGGCGACAGCGGCAAGGAACCAAAACTCCATCGGTGACAGAATGGAGAAAAAAAATCTTGTACAATATTGTGAAACTGTAGGAAGCTGGTTGTAAATATTCAGCTGACTCTCTATATCTTGTATTTATTGATTGACTGAATGTTTTAAAATGATTAGTAAAAAAACATATCAGTAAAAACTGATATGTTGTTTGTGTGTGTCAGTGTGGCGTATTTAGCAGGTTGCCTGGTGAAGACTCTTCATAACAATCAGCCAGAGCTTAAAATGAACAAACAGGATTTTCTGTGTGTTCAGATCGCTGGTCTGTGTCACGACTTGGGTGAGGAAAAAAAAAAGAAATCTTATTTGTATTGCTCATTATAATTATAATTATTATTATTATTATTATTATTATTATTATATTTTTAAGAACTTATTTTCTTGGTGTTTTTATTTGAGAAAAAAGGGCCAGGTCACATAGAATAAATATTAAGGAAGGAGTAACTTAAAGTATTTAACATTTTTATATATTTGATTATTGTCTTTTTCACTTCTAAAATCATACTTTTTCATATGTTTTTTTATAGTGGTAACCCTTTTTTCTTTTTCTTTTTCAGGTCACGGTCCATTTTCTCATGTATTTGATGGCCTGGTTATTCCTAAAACCAAAAAAATAAAAAGATCTAAAGGTAAAGTTCCAGTGTGGAATGAAATGTAATGGAGTCCATGAACCTGTGTGTTTCTTTCTCATATTGTTGTTATTTTTTGGACAATCTCAAGCTGTTTGGTACAGTGTACAAGTAATTCTAGTGAATTTACCTGACATAGTTTGCTATGTATAAAATATGACTTAAAATTCACCTTTGACCTGGTTGTTGTTTTTAGGCTTGCCTGATGACATCCCTGAAAAGTGGAAGGTGAGCAATGTTAATAACAAACTGATAAAGTCAAAAAAAAAAAAAAAATTACAACAGACATTGAATTTGATAGTAGGTTGCACACACATTGACTCCTCTAGTCATATATGTATCTATGATCTTTCTGTTTTTACTGCAGCATGAGCAGATGTCAGTTCTAATGTTCGATGACATTGTGAAGAGTCTGAAGGCTGAGAATGAAGACGTGTTGAAAGAACATGGACTGGATGATAAAGACGTCACCTTCATTAAAGAGTTAATCGAAGGAGCGAAAACTTCAGAGGTACAAACTGATACTCCAGTGTGTACAGTAAAATAAAGTCTGAATTACTTACAGCCTTTTCTGTTCAGTGGACACACAAGGGCAGAGATGAAGAAAAATCCTTCCTCTATGAGATTGTGGCAAATAAACAGAACGGCATCGATGTGGACAAATGGGACTATTTTGCTCGGTAAATATGATGAAAAACATAAATTGCATAATCTCACAAAATGCCAAGAAATACTAATGAATAGTATTATTATTTTTAACAACTTTAATGCAATCTTGTCTTAGTCTTTTGAAAATGCATCAACAAGCTGGATTAAAAATCATCCTCTCATTTCTGTACACATTTTCACATTTCACAGGGACTGTCATCACCTTGGGATTCGAAACAGCTTTGATCATCAGCGTCTGCTGAAGTTTGCTCAAGTCTGTGAAGTGAATGGAAGAAAACACATCTGCTTCAGAGACAAGGTGCCTGATTCAATGATCTCTTGATGAGCAAAGCAACTTACTTAAATTACAGGACTGCAAAAGACTGAAACATTAAGTTACAGATGTTCTGCTGGTCTGATGCTTTCACTGAATGTGAGATTTAATGTGAGCATTGCTTTTTATGATCTAGATCTCTCACACACAGATGTTTGTCTGTCTAACAGGAGGCTGATAATGTTTATGACATGTTTCGCACCCGATACACTCTCCATCGTCAGGCCTATCAGCACAAGATCTGCAATATCATTGAAAACCTGTGAGTTTCTCAGTGCAAATGTTTTTCTTTTATAGAACCTTACATTCAGCATTAGGTAACTGACTGCGCTCCTTCTGCACGATTGAAACACTCACTCGCGTGTTTTTTTTTCTGTGTTAGTCTTGCAGAAGCGCTCGTACGAGCTGACCGTAATCTTCTTGAAAGAAAACCTGAAGATATGCTGAAGATTTCTGAAGCCATAAAGACGGCAGACGACTACAGCAAACTCACAGGTCAGATGAACAGACCATTAATTGAAAAAAAAAGAAAAAATATTGTTTATAATAAAAAAAAACATAAAGATTTTACTTATACATAAAATAAATATAATTTCTAAATAAATACAATAATATACACATTTTCTTTTTGTGAGATTTGTGGTTATTTGTCTAAAAACAAAATAATAATAATAATAATAATAATAATAATAATAATAATAATAATTATTATTATTATTATTATTATTTGCATAAAACACATTGTCAGAAAAGCCTGTTTTGATTCTAATAATGAATCTTCTGTCATCTGTCAGATGAGATTTTTGAGCAGATCTTGTCCTCCACTGCTGACAGTCTGAAGGAATCTCGAGACATCTTGAACAAGATCGTCAGAAGAAAACTGCCAAAGTTTGTTGGAGAAGCTCGACTGACTGAGAAAAACAAATCAAAGGTTGGACAGAAACTGAAAAAACACATTGGTTTAGTGATTGACTGATATTAGCAATATTCAAAAGACGTATCTTACTAAATACTGCAAGGCCTTGCTTTCAAATATTATAAACATGATCTTTTAAACTCTTCTGGAGTCACAACACTGACTTTCTCAAATCAGGAAGAGCTGACAGAAACATGGAAAGCTGCAGTAGAGAAATACAAACCTACTGACCCGACTGTTTCTCTGAATGCTGAAGATTTCTCTGTTTATGTAAGTGATGCTGTATTTCATGTTGTGTTATGTTTAGATGCAGGTTTTTGCACCGAAATAAGATGTTCAGCTGTTTACTGAATTCACTCCTTCATTTCTGTCTCATGTTCTTATAAACCATTTTATCTGCTGTTATTCAGGTGGTTGATCTGGATCACGGCATGAAGGACAAAAACCCCATTGAATACGTTTATTTCTACAGCAAGAGGAAACCTAACGAAGCTTCTGCCATTAAGGATTATCAGGTGCTCACTTATTTCAGATCATTTGTAGAAGTGTGAATCATTATTGTATAAAACAGGTGATAAATTCCTTGCATAATGACTGAAGATTATTGCTGTGCTGATTTATTCATCATTTGTCTTGTCCTGTCAGTTATCGAGTTTCCTGCCAAAGAGGTTTAATGAAGAGCTGGTCAGAGTTTACTATAAAAGAACTGATGAGAAGAAAGAGGAGAAAAAGAAGAAGATGATGGAGGAGGCTGAGAAGTGCTTTCAGACCTGGTGTGACTCCAAATTTGGACTCCATTAATGTGTGTATGGTTCATAATATTTGCTATTTAAGGTTATGGCAGACACAAACAGTACATGTGTCTGTAATTTCACTTATTGTGTAATAACAGGGGTAGTTTATTTACAAGTACACTCTTAAAAATAAAGGTGCTTTAAAAGGTTTTTACAGTGATGCCATAGAAGAACCATTTTTGGTTCCACAAAGAACCATCTCTTTCTTACCTTTTTATAATCTGAAGAACTTTCTTTCGCCACAAAGAACCTTTTGTGAAACAGGAAGGTTCTTCAGATGCTAAAGGTTCCTTATGGACCATTTAGACAAAAAGGATTCTTCTATGGCATCATGAAGCACCTGAATTTTTAGTGTAGGCAAAAGATCAAGTAAACAAACACGCAGACAGAGAGAATATATAATGGAAAAGAATTTAAACAGAAGTAGAACTGATATTATGAGAACTCCAAATGAATTAAGCACATTTCTATTCGATCACTGTATGCATGAAGAATGACCAGCAGAGGTCTGTACTCGCTCTCATCATCTGCTTTTCATCTGGACTTTTATTTGTGTTTGTTCTAATGCTCAGTCTGATATTGAATGTTAAATTAATCATACTGCAATCTCAAGCATCTTAATCATCAGTTTCAGATTAATTCTTAGTTTAGTTTGCTTTGCATTTGTTTGTTTAAAGCACACATGTATGTTTCTAAATAAAAGCTTTAGCACATTTATGTGAGATAAAATTCATAATATACTAAATTGTAATTATGAGACTGAAATTGACATAAAAGATTGAAAAAAATAATTATGATATAAAAAGTTGAAATTGTGAGAAAATAAATCATAATTATGCAATTAAAAGTTGAAATGATGTGTATGTGTGTTATAGTTGTGACATAAAAAGACATGTAACATAATTACGTGAACCTCAGTAATTCTCAATAAGAACTTTTGCAGTTGTCTGACAGAAATAACAGCAATCTAGTTAGTAAAGTGTGAAGCTGGTGATGCTGTTTCTAAAATTGTTTAGTCCTGATGAATTTTCATTTTGGGGTTTACTATCCCTTTAAGTAGTACAGCTACATTAAAACACTGTATCCTACGCTGTGAGAGCAAATTTGTTTTATATTCACTTCTAAAAGATGAATCTACAAAGATTGTATTTTCTAGCGATCGTTCAAAATACGTAGTTGTGTATGTTATGTTGCTTAACAACCCTGCACATGTCTTGCTAACCGGCTAAATCACGCTTGTGTAGTTCTGTAGTTCAGCTGTGGACCCACAGTAGTCTGACAATTTGTGATTGATGCAGCTTGACTGTCTGTCTGTCTCATTAGTTGGAGTAATGATAAAGGATGGCGCACAAAGCAGCTTTCATGCCGAATGCAGAGAGCGCTGCGCTATGAAACCCATTCATTTCAATTGCTTGCGCCATGCGAGGACGGCTTCTTTCATGCGCAGTGCAGCGCACGCCACGCTCAAAGTTAAAATGAGTTGAACTTTTGCCACTGTGCTCTGAAGGGCTTCACTGAACCCAGCACTTTCCGCGTTCGGTGTGAAAGCTGCTTAATGCATTATACAGTGCTTAAGTTTACAACATAGAGGTGTGCCCGGTTCGCTTACATAAGCAAATGGACCTTTATCTCACTCGCTATATCCGGTAAGTGAAGCAGTGTATCCCCACTTCCGGTCCCATCACAACGCAATGAAAACTAATGGGAGAATCTTCTCTTTCCTTTCTTTCGCTGGTGTTACTGCAGTGTGTTTGGCTGCTTTTATTCTGAACAATGACACACTGCCTCAGTTTTCACGATTTCATGACACAACACGGATGAGATGCGTGAGATGAATTAAAGTCCTTCTAAAATATTATGCGGGAGCACGTTCGCATGGAGTATGCATTTCGAAACTGAGGATGTTTAGGCCTACATCTCATATCACCTGCTGAAATGTTCCTATTAATATATTTCTCTTCCAAATGTGCATTCTGAATAATAAATAAATTTAACCTGCTGCAGTCAATTTGGTTTTCTCATTAACAATGTTTTTCTCATCATATTTTATACCTGTTTACGTTAAAATACATTTTAAATAAACACCCTTACTAAATTAACCATGGATTTACTATAGTAAATGTAATAACCATGTTATATTTTTATTTTTTCCGCGGACTGATTTCCATTTGTATTGCCATAGTTTTACTACACATACCATGGTTAATTTTCGTAAGAGTGGTATTAAAATAGATGAATGAATGCGCGGGCATTGCCTTAAAGAAATAACAATGTTGAACATTTTAGCTCATTGATCTAGACAGTATAACGCGTTGACAGTGTGATTTGAGTATTAATTAAGAATTTTGGCATAAACGTGAATTACATACAGTGAAATGACTGTAAATGAAAAATGACAGAATAAAGACTAAAATTTCATACAAATAAATAAATAAAAAAATATGTTGATTCTGATTTTATTCATCAGGTCTCACACACACTGCACGAACTGACACAGTGTGGTGAAATCACGCATGTTTATGAGCCATGGGTTTCTCAGATCGGTACGGTGGATTAAAACTACAAGTTCTGTTTAGAGAGCACAACATTTATACTTTATTTGGATGTAAAAGTGGATGAATGCTTTAAAAAAAAAAAAACATTCCTGTTCAACAAAACCACATTTTACATAACAAAATCCCCAGTGTTAATTTAACACTCTGAGGGTGGACTCATATAGACACTGAAACAGTGTTAAAGTTAATGAGATAATTAGGTAATTAATTAAGTGATGATAGACCATAATTTCACGAGACATTATGTTAACAAGCAGAATCACCAAAAGAAAAAAAAAAAAATATATATATATATATATATATATATATATATATATATATATATATATATATATATATATGTGTGTGTATATATGTATATATATATATATATATATATAATTTATTTTATTTTATTTTTTTTTTTTTAACATTACAGTGCTCAGTGTTTGCATTAGTTGGGATCTTGGCCCTGAAATATTTAATGTTAGATTTTGTTTGACACAAGTTTGACTGAGTTATAAAAGCCAGACAAGCCAAGAGCAAAATTTAATGATAATTTTACCTGAATCAAGATCCTGTACTTTCTATACATTTTAAAAGGATGTCTTACAAGTTGGAAAAAAAAAGTGATTCTGCTTGTTAACTTACATGGTCAATCATCACTCAATTAATCACCCAATTATCTAATTAACTTTAATTCTGTTTCAGTGCTGATATGAGTCCACACTCAGAGTGTTTAATTAACACTGGGGATTTTGCTGTGTGGAGTTTTTTGTAATCTAATGTCAGTTGATGATCTTCATTTGGATGTGTATTAGTGATCAAAACCACATGGAAATCTCACACTTCAGAACAAGAAATGCCAAAACCTCAGTAAAACATTCACATGAGACAGAATAAACACACAGGGCTTGGTTTCTTTTGTGTAAGTGTTTGTAAGAATAATGAAAAATATTCAGTGTTTTAAAGCAAGTGAATCCAGTGGATCTGGTTTTTCTATTTAATGCAGAAACAGATGAGCTGATAGTCTGTGTTTCTATTTCCATCCATACACGCTTTCACTTCCACGTCGACTTTAGAATTTGTTTTGTGTCATCTGTCAGAGTAAAATCTGACTTAATTATGTTTTGTTTAATAATTAAGATAAAGAAGAAAAAAAAAAACAATACAATGCATAAGATAAAAATGAAGCATTTAATGTGTGCTTTGTATATTGTTGTAGTTCTGCATACAACATGACAAATTAAATCAAATCCCAAGTCCTTAAAGAGTTAAAACCAATGAGATAATTATCATTAATAACTACTAATTTACACTTCTAATTACACTACTAATTACAGATTTGTCCTTGTTAAAGACACAAAAATGTCACAGATTCCCACACATACTGGTTTATTTTGTGTTTTTGAAATACTTGTTTATATTTACATGTATAATCATACATTTCCATTAAGCAATGCCAATACAAACACCAGTCTTTCATCCACATCAACACAAACATTTGATTAATAAATTAAATATTTGCATTGCACGCTATCAGAGGTTTGACTGTCAAAGCTGCTTATCAGGTCACTGTGTGGAAATGAATGACCGTCACGGAAATCACATTCAAAACACTGTACAATTTGGTTTAGATCAGGTACAAAGATGGTCCTGTGAGGAAACTGCCCCAGGACAAGATGGATTTGAATTTATGTCCATCTGTCCATCTGTCCTGATGTGTGGTGTAGTTTATCTCCATCTCTCCAGAGTGCCTTTGTTCTCTCTCCCACTTTCAGTTCTGAACATAATGTGGCTTTGATAAGTAATCAGGACTTTTTTTCTTCTTTTTTTCAAATACCTGAGTGTATGATATTCCAGTGTCTAATGCACAGAAATATCCTATAATAAAATTGCTCTAGCAATAACTCATCTAATAAAGCACAAGAAGATTTACAGGAGAAAATACAATAGAACAGAATAGTCTACTAAAACATATACTTGTTTAGAAAGAAAGGAAGAAAGAAAGAGAAATATAATACTTTAAAATATAAAATGTTGTACTATATTTTGCTTTTTTATATTTGCATTATCCAATAAACTTTATAAAGTATGTGAAACTTTATCCATCGTCAACTAGCAAATATCTTGCATTTTCATACAGCAGTTTTTATACAAACTGACTTACAAATGAGGACAAAAGCAGCAATTCTTAAACAAGGAAAATAAACATTTTAAATGCTGCAGTAGGTTATGGAAAATAGGCTACATATGCAGAACTGCAAAAAATGCATGAAGCGCACATTAAAGGCTTCATTTTTATCAAATGCATTGTATTATTTTTTTTCTTTATCTTTAAAGTATTAAACAAAACAATAATTAAGTCATATTTTGCTTTGACAAATGACACAAAACAAAATCTAAAGCAGACGTGAAAGTAAAAGTGTGTATGGATTGGAAATAGAAACACAGATGATCTGCACATCTGTTTCTGCACTAAATAGAAAAACCAGATCCACTGGATTCACTTGCTTTAAAACACTGAATATTTTTCATTTTTCTTACATAAAAGACACCAAGCCCTGTGTGTTTACCCTTTCTCAGGTGAATGTTTTACTGAGGCATTGGTATTTCTTGTTCTGAAGTGTGAGATTTCTGTTTGGTCTTTGATCACTAATACACATCCAAATGAAGATCATCAACTGACACTAGATTACAAAAAACTCCAGAGAAAAAGAAAAATGAACAAACAAAAAGAATGAATAGCTAAAAAACAGGATCAATGTTGAGTTTTAGACCATCGGAGTGAGGACATAAAATTAAAGGAAGGACATTTTGGCTGGTCCTCACTTTCTGAGATCCCTTTAAAGGCCTGTTTGAGGGTCAAGACTTGGTTTTACCAATCAGGTTATAATTGGGTAAAGTTTAGGTTTAGGGTAAAGGGTTGGGTGAAGCCTTTAGTTCTGATGAGTAGGTTTAGGGTTAGGAGCTAGAGATGTAAAATGTAAACAAAAATATTGGTTACATTGGCAAAAAAAAAAGTATTATACTAATAAATACTGTTACGCATGCCAGGCCAGTAGTTGGTAATCAAGAATCACCCCGCAAAAACATAATACACATGCACATTATGTAATCTTTTTGACAAATTCACCTTTTGGTTACAGGCATCATGTTCAAAAGCTTGTCTTTTCAGGCCCCCAAAACCTGATGTTAACAAACAGAATCACTGAATGTGAAAATAATTTTTATATTACCATTACAGTGGTCAGTGTTTGCTTTAGTTGGGGTCTGGACACTTGACTTTTTTACATTAAGTATTGTTTGGTTGTTGTAACAGCTGGATAAGGCAAGAGAAAAGATAATTGTGTGGTGTTGGTTATGTTTTAACATTATCATTTGATCTGAATCTGTGTGCTACCTTATCGATTACAGCATTTTGTTTTCAATGAAACCAATATTTTTGTTTAAATTGTACTTTTTTTTTTTTGTGCAGTTTTACTCATTTTGAATGGCTAGTTTGTAAGCATCTCATTTGATTAATTCTAATTAATTATTATGTGATAAATGTAATTAATCATATTGCTTGTAATCTGTTGACACAATTTTATTGAGTAAATTTAATGTATTATATTTACAGTGATTCTGTTTGTAAAACATGATTCCCAATTCCACACATTTACCATGAATGTGAATATTTTTACAATCAGGGTCAAATGACTGTAGATTTCATGTCATTGTATGTGCATACACACACATAACCAAAGATAAAGGCAACAGGATTTTAATGTTCTTAAATTATTATAAGAATTTACCCTTTTATGCAAATCCAAGTTTTATATATTATCTTATATATAAACAGACTTCAGACAGAATAAAGAATATAAGTAATAAAGAGAGCTAATAGGCAAAATGTAATATGTAGTAATGTGAATTATAATTGAAGACCAGAGATGGGATCAAGTCATTCCTTTTAGGTCACAAGCAAGTCTCAAGTCAAAGCCCGAATCAAAGAGTTAAAGTTAATGAGACAATTAAGTGACTAATTAAATGATGATTGAGCATTAGTGATGAACACCTGCTGTTAACAAGCAGCATCACTGAAGAAAAGACAAACACAAGAACTACAACTGACATCAGCCACAGCCTTGGATGAACATTAAATCTCTCAAAATCTGATTAAACAACTCCACAAACATCATCATCAGCTTCACTCATTACTAACAGAGGTTTAGATGGTGATGTTTTATTGGTCAAAATAAATAAATAAATAAATAAATAAATAAATCAGTGCCATCATAATTGTGTTCAAGGTTTGCTTTGGTTTGTCTCTTAACCCTTTTAGTAATACAAAGTAGTTTGCTTCTAAGCAATTGCAGTGTTGTTTCACTGCAAACAATTCTGGGCCAAACAAGCAGTCACACTCGGCCCAAATGCAGCAAAGAATTACGGCCCTTCTGTGGCCCAGATCTGGACTACAGACATGAACCAGATAGTTTTTAATGGGTGTTTTGTTAGTAAATGTGACCAGTTTTCTGAAAAACATAAAACACACCAACACCTCAGTAAAATACGCAGCTGAGCAGGTTCAAACTGAAAGGTGTGGAAAAGTGTGTAAATGCTCACATAATCAAAAACATTCTGTGGTTTGCAGGAATTAAATGTTGATAGTGGAACAGGTAGTGCTGCTTGTCGACATGAACTACTGACGCACGCACGCACGAAAATAAAGGTCAAGAGCACAACTAAAGCAAACACTGACCACTATTATGGTGGCACCATTATTAGCTAATCTTAACTTATCGAAACACCCAAGTGAAATATGCAGTTGAACACGTTCAAACTGAAAGGTGTAAATGCTCACATGGCATTCTGTGGTTTGCAGGAATTAAAGATTGTTAGTGAAACAGGTTTTGTTACATGTGTAAAGAACAGGTAGTGCCACTTGTCTAGATGAGCAGCTGATCTGTGTTTGTCTTTCCATTGAGAACTTTCACTTTGTTTATGCCTATAATTTTGTCTTTAACAGAGGAGGCACCAAGTTGTTCCAAGCTGTTTTAAGTCACAAGCAAGTCTCAAGTCAAATTCCAAGTCCTCAAAGAGTTAAAGTTAATGAGATGATTAACTGACTATTTAAATGATGATTGTGCATTAGTGATGAACACCTGCTGTTACTGAAAATTACAGAGGATCAGATGTTGATGTTTTATTGGTTAAAATGATGCCACCATCATGGAGTTCTTTGTTTGCTTTAGTTGGGCTCTTGACCCTTGACTTTCTGTGTTATATTTCTCTGTAATAACGTGTGTGGTCAAGTGAGGTCATGGGCTGACCCAATGTATCCAATATAATTGTATATGTTTATGTGAGACATAAGCATAATCCATGTTAAAAAACAAAGTTTATAGGAATTAACTAAGTGCAATATCTCAATGTCGTGCGGGCGTGGACCAAATGTCCCCACAAGGATAATAAAACCTGAAATTTTTGACATTGTAGGGACTGACTTGTGGTCCCCATGGGTACAAAAGCTTATAAATCATACAGAATGAGATTTTTTGAGAAAGTAAAAATGCAGAAAGTTTTCTGTAAGGGTTAGGTTTAGGGGTAGGGGTAGGGTTAGGGTAAGGGGATAGAAAATACAGTGTGGACAGTATACAAACCATTGCGCCTATGGAGAGTCCCCACAAAGATAAAAAAAACAGACATGTGTGTGTGTGTTTGTGTGTGTGTTTGTTTAATTTATAATTATTATTAATATTAATATTAATATTATTAATATTAACATTATTATTGTTATTATTATTGAAGTAATATGCTCTTATGTAGTTGGAAGAATGTTTGGTGAGTTGTTCAATTGTTCTCTGCTGGAATCTTGAGAGATTAAATGTATACTATGTCAGTTAATTTCATCTAAAGCCTAGGACACACCAAGCCGACTATTGGGCTTGTCTCTCATTGGCGTCAGTTTGCCCGATGCGCTCAATTTCCAATGAGCAACATAAATATTTGGTTAATAAATTAAATATTTGCATTGCATGCTTTCAGAAGTTTGACTGTCAAAGCTGCTTATGGAAATGCATGGCCCTTGAGGAAATCACATGCAAAACACTGAGCTTTAGGTTTAGGGCAGGTGAGGAAAGGACAGGATATACTTGAATTTACAACTCTCTTCCATGTCTTTCCTCTCTCTTTCACTTTCAGTTCTGAACAAAAATTATTATTATTATTATTATTATTATTTTAGTTATTTGTTTTTACGTTGTATCCTTTTAAGGTGGCCACACACTAGATGATTTTAAGGCCAGTTTGCAGGCCTATTTGCACCCTCATACAAGGCTTGAGGCTTGTGGCAAATTATTTTTGTTCAAAAAATCCTCTGTTGTGTGGCATTATTACTGTGTGGGATTATTTAACTGCTCTTGATCAAAACATGTTTGATATTTAGGATTCTTGATCGGGCTGCCTCTGACGTGATACCCGCAATAGCCAATGAGAACGAGCGAGCGTCACTTACTGGATGTTGTGAAACAGAACATGTGCCTGCATGTGAATATTGACACATCTTTGCACAACTTATAGTTTGGACCTGCTCAGCTTCATATTTCACAGGGGTGTTGGTATGTTTTATGTTTTTCAGGAAACCTGTCACATTTACTATTAAGACAAAAATCAGACAAAGGCATGACACACATTAAGAAAACCATGTCAAGAGAAAATATATTAAGCAACACAAAATAGCACGACCTATTCACCCATCAAACCTGTTACAGTATTTGGATCTAAAAGTGACTGAGGTGTAATTTCACAAAATAACTCAGAAAATAATTTCATTGTATTTTCAGCAGCTGTCCAACTAATGTGTCTCATGCCAGTGAACAGGCTAAACATTTGTCTGAGACACACCCTCATAATGACAAGACTTTCCTGAACATGTATTCCAGCGAGTTGGGCTGCTGTATCTATGAAATCAGTTTTACAGATCTTCATTGCCTCATCAGAGTACTTAACAACCCACAAAAAGAAGACAGAAGAGAAAATGTCTCGATCTGAACAATCCAGGAAAACGATTGCTGATCACAGGAAAAGTATCCAGGATCTGAAAAAGGCCTATGAAGAAAGTGAAGGTATGGGGAGACAGATGTGTTGTTTGTCAATGTAAATGTATTGTGCATTTGAGTTTAGAGTCATTTACATCTGTTACTTACAAAAATATGATTTACTTAAAGACATTTAATTAAACCATATGAATGGAGTTATTTGTTTCTTTGAAGCACAACTTAACTTGTCTTGAGATGACATGAAAACCAATCAGATAAAGTGTACATGTAGAAACAAATGAGGGGTTGACCCGATAATGAAGCTAACAGTCTTTCTGTTTTCAAAATAAGCTAAAAGGAATTAGATTAGTTTGAAATGAAGCAAAATATTACATTCAGGCTTTCAACTCCTGTTATCACACTACCTGTCATCAAGGGCGTAGCCAGAAATGCTTAAGTGGGTGGCCCTACATAAAACAAAGTGGACAACTGCACGACTGCCCCCTAAACATACAGTTAACTAAAGGAAGTTTATTGTAAAGTCAATGGGGCTGCAGATGGTCTCATAATCAAGTGTTTCAGTTTGCGGTTAATATCAAGGGCTGTAAAAATGAGCACAGTTGAAATATGCAGTTTGATGTGAAGAACAGCAACTAGAACAACATTTATGTGTTTGTTTCCACAAATGTGTTTAGTGGATAAAACACTGTACCTAATATTAAGCTTCAAACATGCTTGGTTCAGATGTTTCCAATCAATAAATCCATTACTTGCCTAAAGTCCTCGAGGTAGGCTTGCCGCTTTTGTGGAGTGCTGTTGGTAAATAATGATTCTCTAATCACCATCTTTAATGCCAGCCCCGCTCCCAAACCAGAGCCTAGCCAGGCTTCCAACAGCGACACAGCACTAACACTTGATTTATTAGATGTCTACTAACAAGAATTTATTAGTAACCTACCCCCAACCCCATTAAAATATATATTAATATATAACATAATAACCCCTTTTACACTGATTATATAAAATCTTGTGCCTTTCCAGAGGCTGAAAAACAGCAGTTATGGGAGATTATTGAGGATGAATTGCAGGATATCCTGAAGAAACACTCCTTAGACTTCTCAAATAAACAAATGAAGGTAAACAAACTACCACTGTAGATTTTTTGCTCATTAGTAGTGTCATTTCACTTTTTTTTTTTTTTTTAATTCAACAAAGAAACAAGTCTGTAGCTGTGCTGTCAACAGTATTCACTGTAAACTGTAATTCCCTAACCTCATAATGAATTTAAATGCGGGACATCTCCATGTGGTAAAGTTCCTTCCATTCTGTAGACATGAAGGAGGAATCATTTCATAAAGATGAAACCTTTCATGGTGGAAATACACACACACACACACACACATTGTGTTTCCATGTTTTATGGGGACATTCCATAGGCGTAATGATTTTTATACTGTACAAACTGTATTTTCTATCGCCCTAAACCTACCCTACACCTAAACCTAGCCCTCACAGGAGACTGTGCAAACTTTTACTTTCTCATTCTGCATGATTTATAAGCCTGTTTCCTCATGGGGACCTAACAAAATGTCCCCACAAGGTCAAAATTTACTGGTATTACTATCTTTGTGGTCCCCATAACATGATAAATACCAGGTACACACATGCGCACACACAGACTCGTTTGTTTTTGTGAATTGTGGGGACTATAAAATTGTAGTTTTTATACTGTACAAATGATATTGTCTATCCCCTAACCCAACCCTAACCCTAAACCTACCTCTTACAGAAAACATGTTTGCATTGTTACATTTTCAGATAAACATCATTTACTATTTGGAATCTTTTTGTACATTGTGGGGACCGCAATGTACAATTTACACCCGGCATTAACATGCGTTTTCGTCAATCCGATCACAAGTTGACAACGCTAAGTACAGGTGTAAATGGGGTGCAAAACATTTTAAGCTTGTCCACTTTTGACCACATGTGTTCGAACAGCTGCTAAAGACCACCTACTCTCCACCTACTGACCAAATATGTAGTTATTATGAGACGTACAAGGACACGTACAAGGTCAAATGACTGGCAGTAAAGTAAAATCTTTAACCATTATGCTGCCATACATTTCACAGTTATTTATTTATTTATTTATTTACATTTAAATTTTATACAGTGTATAGAACTAGATAGGGATGGGAGTTAAAGTCCTGTTCCAGCAGGTGATAGAGTCCTCTGTCACAATTCTGTTCTTGAATGAACCAAATCAACCAGTAAATCAATCGGAATTGTTTAAGTGAATTAGTGATTCACTCATAAACCTATTTATCAGAGGACATTATCAGTCACAAAATGCATGCCATGTTAGTGTGATAGACCGCTGTGTTTTCTATCCTGCAGATCTTCAATGACCCCATTCATGGTCACATTGCTCTGCACCCTCTGCTGGTCAAGATCACAGATACTCCTCAGTTTCAGAGACTCCGTCACATTAAACAGCTTGGAGGAACATATCTGGTCTATCCGGGTGCTTCCCACAATCGCTTTGAACATTCGATTGGGTATGAATGGATTATAATCAGATCTGAAATTGTTTAAATTAATAATTTAAGATTAAGATTTAAAATTTTAAGGTAACAGTGTATGTTCACCCACATGATGATTAACAGTCACGTCACATACAAGCAACCAATAACAACAACAAATGTTTTAAATGTTATTAAAATGTCTTGTGTATTTTAGTGTGGCACATTTAGCAGGTTGTCTTGTCAAGATTCTTCATGACAATCAGCCAGAGCTAAAAATTACAAAACAGGATTTCCTGTGTGTTCAGATTGCTGGTCTATGTCATGACTTGGGTGAGTAGCACTTACTCACATACTGGAATCATCTGATGGCATTGTAGATCAGGGGTGCTCAACCCTGTTCCTGGAGATCTACCTTCCTGCAGAGTTCAGCTCTAACCCTGATCAAACACCTGAACCAACTGATTAGGATCTGAAGGAGCACTTGATAATTACAGGGTTGGAACTAAACCCTGCATGAAGGTAGATATCCAGGAACAGGGTTGGGCACCCCTGTTGTAGATGTTTTCTTCTTCTTTAAAAAGTACTATTTAACAGCGGTGGGACTTTCAAGTCACAAGCAAGTTTCTCAAGTCTCAAATCCCAAGTCCTCAAAGAGTTAAATTTAGTGAGATAATTGACTAATTAAATAATGATGTGCATTAGTGGTGAACACCTGCTGTTAACAATCAACATCACTGAAGAAAAGAGAAACACAAGAACTACAACTGACTTCAGTCACAGCTTTGGATGGAAAAAAAAATAAATACACATGATGCCACCATAATTGTGGTCAAGGTTTGCTTTAGTTGGTCTCTTGACCCTTTAGTAATTAGTAGGTTATCACTAATGTACAACACTTAATTATCTTATTAACTTTAACTTTTTGAGGACTTGGGACTTGGGTCTTGGGTCTTGGGACTTGAAAGGAATGATTTGACCTCATAGCTCAAAAACTCTGCTAATTAGCAAATCCATGTGACTGTAACAAAATACCAGGAAGGTCTTGTGGGCCAGCATTATGTTGCTATCTGGGTCACTGAAACCTTTGCAAAATTTAGCATGTTTCAACCATACCTAGATGTATGTGACCCTGGACCACAAAACCAGTAGCACGGGTATATTTGTAGCAATAGTCAAAAATACATTGTAGGGGTCAAAATGATTGACTTATCTTGTATGCCAAAAATCATTAGGACATTAAGTAAAGATCATGTTCCATGAAGATATTTTGTACGTTTCCTACTGTAAATATATCAAAACTTAATTTTTGATTAGTAAAATGTATTGCTAAGTACTTCATTTGGACAACTGTAAATGCAATTTTCTCAAGATTTTGATTTTTTTCTTTTTTTTTTTTTTTCACCGTCAGACTCCAGATTTTCAAATAGTTGTATCTCGGCCTTCATCTCAATTTACCCTTATGACTGGTTTTGTGGTCCAGATGCACATATCAAGATAACAGCAGTTATAAAATAATACGCAGTTATATTAATAAAACTTTTGTTTGTAGATCTACAAAAGGGAACCCTAAAACCAGAATCCTGTTTTACTTATAAATATGAAAACAAGAATATACTGTTGGTTTAAAACTATAATTATCACTTTTAGTTATTATGTACATAAAAATATACATACATGGTATTTTTATATTCATGTTTATAAAGCAATGCAATTAAACACATACGATAGACCAACTGCTGAAAAAAAAAAAAAAATAAAAAAAATAAAAATAAAAAAAATATATATATATATCTTTGTTATTCAGGTCATGGTCCATTTTCTCATGTATTTGATGGTCTGGTTATTCCTGGAGCCAAAAAAATGAAAAAAATAAGAGGTAAGTGTCAGTGTGAAATGTAATCAGATGGATCTGTGGAAATGCAAGTTTCTTTCACGTTCACCTTTTTCTTAGACTTGCCTGATGACATCCCTGAAAAGTGGAAGGTAAGCTTGAACACATGTACCCCAAGTGCAATTAGAGAAGGATTTGTGGTTCATGTATTTATGTTTTAATTTGTGTTTCTGTCTTTACCGGAGCATGAGCAGATGTCAGTTCTAATGTTTGATGGCATTATGAAGAGTCTAAAGGCTGAGAATGAAGACGTGTTGAAAGAACATGGACTGGATGATAAAGACGTCACCTTCATTAAAGAGTTAATCGAAGGGACAAAAGCCTCAGCTAATGAGGTACATACTGACACTTTAGCTGTTTATGCTGTGTTGGTATATCTTAAATATATAACGTCTGAAATACTTACAGCCTTTTCTGTTCAGTGGACATACAAGAGCAGAGATGAAGAAAAATCCTTCCTGTATGAAATTGTGGCAAATAAACAGAACGGCATTGATGTGGACAAATGGGACTATTTTGCACGGTAAATACTGAATCTATTATGTATTTTACATTTTTACCTTGTCAAAATCAGCTCTGCAAAAATCATCCTGTTCTGGTCGAGGTTGCTTTAAATGCAAATGAGCTCTGATCGCCCCGCCCCTCTCTTCTCTCTGTGGAGTGACCAGCATGTTTACTTTAGCCACGTTTAACCGCTAAACTTGCTAACTAGCATGTTATTAGGAAAGGCGATCTCAAAGATACAAAAAAAACCTTATACTCACTTCTGCTGTGAAGCTGGATCACAAATGATTTGCACGAACATAGACGGATATATGTAGATCAGGAGGCGCATTCCCTTCACAAACAAACGTAATCCACTCCACTAATTCTCTTGTCACAGGAAGTCAGCATGAAATAAAGGCACCCATGAAATAATCCAAACAGGACCAAGTTAGCATGAAAATGATGCTATTTATGCATCAAATGTGTTTTCATATTTACTGTTTATTTGACAGAGACTGTCATCACCTTGGGATTCGAAACAGCTTTGACCATCAGCGTCTGCTGAAGTTTGCTCGAGTCTGTGAAGTGAACGGAAGAAAACACATCTGCTTCAGAGACAAGGTGCCTGATACAATTATCACACATTATTATTACAAAACCACAGAGCTGGGGCTTTCAAGTCACAAGCAAGTCTCCCAAGTATCAAATCCCAAGTCCTCAAAGAGTTCAATATAATGAGATAATTGACTAATTAAATGATGATTGTGTATTAGTGATGAACACCTGCTGTTAACAATCACTGAGGAAAAGATAAACCCAAGGGGCACGTTCAGGTTCACACCGGTGCCCAGCGTTTTGCTACAGTTTCCGTGTTGGACGACGTGTTTCCTGGAAACGGTTTGCAATGGTGTGCAACGGGGTTTTGATACGTTTTCTCTTGTTTGGTGGATGTGTCAAAAATGTCAGCCCAATCAGCTGCATCATGTAGTATATAAACCACGTGGTATTAAAGAGACACTGATTAATGTAACATACAAATACTATACATATTTATATATTTTGCTACTGTATTGTGGAGAGACACTTTCATAAACTTTTCTATACGCCTCTGATTATATAATGGTAAAATTAAAATATCATAGCACAACATCAGCAGTGATCAGCAATAATGATAAGCCTAATAACGTTACAAGATCCAGATCCCCTCAAAGAGCCATAAATCCCATCACTAAAAGGTTTTAGACATGAACACATATATCACAATCCTCAACAGTGGTGACAATAATTAGTCGTACTGCAGTGCATGATGGGAGTTTATACTACATTGTTACCCAACATGCATTGCACCATTGTTGAGATTCATGTGCTGATTCTTGATGTCTGTGTGTCTAAATAATGTGGAGTTCAATTTTTTTATATGCATAACAAACTTTTAAACTTCATTTACTATTACAACAACACTTTCTTTTCATGTTCTAATTTCACAGGACTAATAATGCAAAACCTACAAAACATACAAACAGAAAAAGAAAAACAACAGTAAAGTTTTTTTGATTGTAATCCAGCCACCTCATAAAAACTACCGCATCATATAAAAAAAACTAACATGTCTTTCCTAGTTCTGACCTCACACTTTTACAACACATGAATTGTTACAGAAAAGCATTAAACACACAAAACCATGAGTCAAGAGCCCAACTAAAGCAAACACTGATCTTCATGATGGTGGCAACATTTTAACAAATAAAACACCAACATCTGATCTTCTGTAATTCTCAATAACAGCAGGTTTGTATATACATTGTAAAAGGCATAGTTTAACCAATAAATTAAAGCTCTGTCATTATTTATGTATTCTCATGTTAATATACATCTGTAATATTTATTTATTACAGATGTAATTTATTTGTTCTACATAAATCAAGTAAAAACAAAACAAAACAAAAACATCTCTACTGTTGCTGTTCACACAATGAAAGTTAGTGGGATCCAGAACAACACTACACTGCAATGACACTAATTGGATAGACAAAAACACTGAGGCATTTTTTAAAACATTCATGAATGTGTGTTCATTCAAAAACATGGCACATTGTTTCTTATGTAATATCTAAAAATGGGTTTAAATGTGAGCACTGGATTATTGGATCTCTCACACACTGGTGTGTGTGTGTGTCTAACAGGAGGCTGATAATGTTTATGACATGTTTCGCACCCGATACACTCTCCATCGTCAGGCCTATCAGCACAAGATCTGCAATATCATTGAAGACATGTGAGTTTCTCTGTGCAAGACGAGGATGTGAATATGAAACACATTGATATCAGCAGTAAATATGATTATCCATGATCAGGCAATATTTAACAGCCTGAATCACTTATACTTCTTTACTTCCTTAAATTCATTAAATTCAGTATTCAGTGACTTAATGCACTCAGTATGCATGTTTGAAATAGTAATAAAAATAATATTTATTTCTACATATTAGGCTTGCAGAAGCGCTTGTACAAGCTGATCGTGACCTTCATGAAGGAAAACCTGAAGACATGCTAAAGATTTCTGAAGCCATAAAGACAGCAGATGATTTCAGCAAACTCACAGGTCAGCTGAAAATAAAAATAAATAAATACTAATATATATATATATATATATATATATATACATAATGTATGTGTGTGTGTGTGTGTGTGTTCTGTTCATGTGTCAGATGAGATCTTTGAGCAGATCTTGTCCTCTACTGCTGATAATCTGAAGAAATCCAGAGACATCTTGAACAAGATTGTCAGAAGGAAACTACCAAAGTTTGTTGGAGAAGCTCGACTGACTGAGAAAAACATCTCAAAGGTGCAAAAGCAAAAAACACTGGTTAACTTTAATTAACCCTTTAAAATGGACTAATCTTCTAAAACCTAAAATTTCAGGAGGAGCTGACAGAAACATGGAAAGCCACAGTGGAGAAGTACAAACCTACTGACCCGACTGTTTCTCTGAAGGTGGAAGATTTACCGGTTTATGTAAGTTATATAAAGCTTCATATTTTCTTATCTTTACAGACTAACCAGATAGCAAGAGAGCAGGTAAAAACCATTGAATCAATGTTGAAAATCACGTACCCACAGTTAATGTTGAAATTTCAACAAACAACCATTGTTGTAATCACAGTTTGCTTTAATTAGACTACTGATTCATGCATTTCTTTGAGCTAGCTCTTTTCCATTGTTTTCAGTAAGCACACTTATGCATTAACAAGGACAACAAACAAATAAACAAACAACAAATAACAATAAATGTAGTCAGACTAACAGAAACAAATGTTTTACAAATGCACACATACTGCAGCTGAATATACAGAAAGATTTAAACATCAACACTCATCATACAATGGTGACAATCATCAAACTAAATCAGATAAACTGATCAGCTGCAATGCATGCTGAGAATCATGAATTTGTACTATGTTGATACCCAGCATGCATTTCTGCATTCTGCACATTTTCTTTTGTTGATTGTCAACATTGTTCTTCTTCTTCTTCTTCTTCTTCTTCTTCTTCTTCTTCTTCTTCTTCTTCTTCTTCTTCTTCTTCTCACCTGTGAGAAAATATTTAAATAACCTCACAGTGATTGGGGTTATTCTCATTAATCTCTCACTATGCGACTCTTTCATTGCCTCAAAAAAGGCATTTTATCACATTGTTACAAATGACAAAAAACAAAAAACAAAAAACAAAAAACAAAAAAAAAAACAACAACAGTAAAGTGCAAAGATTTAAGATCCCCACTAAAGCAAACACTGATCATAACAATTGTGGTTTGTTGAAATGTCAAAGTTTTTTTTACATTAATTACAGGTGCAAAAGTGCTATTATTTCAATTCCATTAACACTGATTTAATAGTTGCTTGCTATCAGTGTATTCATTTTATCTCTTATTATTCAGGTGGTTGATCTGGATCACGGCATGAAGGATAGAAATCCCATTGAAAACGTCTATTTCTACAGCAAGAGGAAACCCAAAGAAGCTTCTACCATTAAAGATTATCAGGTACCTGTCACACAAAAACAATTATACTCCAGATCATTGCAGAATTTTCCAAATCTGTTGCCATTGCTTTATTCCTTACATGTGTTCTTTTGGTAAACAAACTGGACAGGGGCTTGAAATGTTGTGTTATCATTGTTTGTTTTAGTGATGTTTATAGTGTTTGACCATTTACTCCAAGAGTAAGAAATCTAATTGAATTTTTGTCTTGTACTGTCAGCTGTCCAGTTTTCTGCCAAAGAGGTTTAATGAAGAGCTTGTTAGAGTTTACTACAAACAATCTGACTATGAGGCAGCTGAGAATAAAAAGGAGGAGAAGAAGAAGGTGGAGGAGGCTGAGAAGTGCTTTCAGATTTGGTGTGCCTCCAGTTTTGGACTCCATTCCTAATTGATTATACATTATAGTTTTTGTTGTTGTTGTTGTTGTTGTTTTTTTTGTTTTTTTAACTATGTACAATATACCTTATAGTCAAGTTGCGCAAATTTAATGGAATTAAATCACTGTTATTGGAAAGCAATGCTATGAAAATCATTGTAATCATTGAAAAATCTGTAATGTTTACTTCTGCTGTTGCTTCTAAATGCATACATCCATGCATACATGTTTTATATAATACATTTTAAAATACATTTAAATAGATAAACAACAACAACAACAATAAAGCAATAGACAGTCATTTTAACGTATACAGTTTTGAAATAATTTTCCATTAGAATTAAATACAAAAGTAAACAAAGTAAACAAAGTAAACAAAAACAGATTTGCAAAACACAATTTTTTTCTTATTAAGTTTATGTATTTGACAGGTACTTTTATCCAGAGTGACTTTCATTGTGTTTACATTTTATTAGTGTTTATAACTCCATGTGTCTATTGTTTGGGATACACTACAGCACTGTAAGACATGGAATGAGATGAGCAGGAAATATCTCAAGTCACTCATTTATATTTGACAAGACACATTAATTGTAGTATTTAAATATTATATTTTTGTACATTTTATGATCATAAAATATGTAACATTTACGCACAAACTCAACATGGTCGCTATGTTTCCAGCCAGCGAACCCATGTGGTGCCCTGATGACTTTCACCTAGCCAAGTAGTTTCTGGAGGCCCCCAACTCTGTATGAATTCATGTCTCCTTAATTAAACACACCTGATTCAGATCATGAGCTCATTAGTAGAGACTCCAAGCAGAGATTGTTTTACTATTGAGGGATGAGAGGGTCTATATGTGACTTCTCTTATAAAACTGCGTTTTTTTTTCTGTGTAAACTCTAAAAATAGTTAAATCCAAAAGTATTGTTAGTGTAAAACAACTTGAAAAGTTACAGACTCTTTCCCTAATGAGGGTTTTTTTTTTATTATTAAAGTTCCCAGGCACCGCCAGCATTTTTGATGATTTTTACTTAAATTTGACAGTCCTCAGAATATTTTCTGCTTTGAATATATGAACACATTATATATCAAAATAAAGAACAAAGACTCTGCTTTTTTAAAAAAAAAAAAAAAAATCTGTGGTATTCTATCTTCATGTGTTCATGTTTTATCATCACTTATGCATATAGGTTTAATCAGAAACACAACATTTTAGACATGTGCATATACACATTGCAGCATGAAGCATTGTACACTCTAAAAAATGTTGGGTTGTTTTTTTAACCCAACTGCTGGGTTAAGCCTGTTGAGTCATTTAGTTGGGTTGTTTTGCTCAGTGTTGGGTTGTTTTTGTGTAACCCAACATTGGGTTACTGATTTTATCCAATCAAGTGACAGTTAAGAGAGTAAGCCACTCCCCCTACTCGACGAGCCAAGCGCTACCTTCGCGGCCAATTTGAATCACCTCAGGAATCGCCTCATGAACAACATAGTTCCCAGTGTGGAAACACATGAACACTGAGCAGGGTTTGTTTAACACTGGGAACTATTACATCAACTTTACCTGTTTCATTTACGTAAGACTGATGTATTTGAATCACATTAAGTTTAACTGATTTAAGTTAAAACTATGTAATCTAAATGCATGGAAATTTTGTACGTAATTAAATTAAGGGCTGAAATATGTTTTTGAGTGCACATGTATATTTTAACATTTATTAATGCGAATTGTATTTTTTATTTTGCATTAAAATAGCCTTTTATAAATTCATTTTGTCTCTTTTTTTGTTGTCTTAACACAGTAAAAATAGATGGGTTATTTTTTTTAACCCAATAGATGGGTTACACATATTGGGTCACTATGTTGGGTTATTTTCTAAAACGTTGGGTTATTTTTTAAACATCGTTGGGTTGTTTTTAATAATAACCCAGCGTTGGGTTTAATTGGTTCCCGCCGCGACAGTTCAAATTTTAACGGTCGACGGTGACTGACAACAGAAGAAGCTGCTGCTGCACCAGTGTGAGGTGAGTAACAGGGTTTTAATAACTCTTATTACATTATACTTATAAGAAGAACGTGAAATGCACTTCAAAATTGAACTTTTGTTGTTGTATGTTTGTTTTTTAACAAAGTTGTAGTTTCCTTTAGTCAGTGTATTTTAACGAAACTGCGGAGAATGAGCTCGATTGTAAACAAATAACTTTAACGTTACTTTAGCTGTTCGAGTTAGGCCGCTAGCAGTATTAAAGTAAATAAAATTAGCAGAAAGTTGTAAAACTATTTAGAGATGTATTACAGTAACCTAAAGTTAATAATGTATGGTGAAATGTATATAAGACCACTTATGTTACTGAAATCACCGTCTACTATTACTACAGGTTTAGTATTATTTTACAGATGATGAAGGGTTCTAGACATACGGTTTCTGACTACAGTTTGTTTGGTCGCAATAATGGTTTTCACATTTAACTTTATATGGGAAATGGCTAATGCTAAATGAGACATTGGTGTTGATTTGAACCGCGCACGGACCTTTCAACTTCTCGGTCCAGCATGTAACGTGAGCTCAGCGGCAGCTCAGAGAGATGCGCTCAAATTCGGTGAATTCTCTGAATTCTCTGTTAGAAAAGTCTAAAAATAATCAGATTTTCCCAAAAGAAAGACGTGATGGGAGAAACGAAGCTTTTCAAAGTTTCGAATCAATTAAACGAATCGCTTCGCAAAATGATTCACTGCTTCTAATCGTTTGTGACACAACGGCGACACCTGCTGCTCAAAACAGGACAAGCGTCAGTTGTTTGGAAAGCGAGTACTAATTGTAATAACACTAAATGTGTATTTATGGTTTATTTACATTGAATATTGTTATGCATATATTAGAATCGCCTCTAATTACAACCATTTCTCTTATAAAGCTATGACAGATGCATGTTTTTTAAATGTGTACTAAATGTGTTTATACTTATTTTTAGACATTGGGTGAAGGGACAACTACAACAGTGGAATCTCATACATTAAACATCCACATGCCAATTAACTGAAATATTTCAAGGTAAGTAAACTATTTATATTAGTGATCCATATACATTACCAGTCAAAAGTTTTTGGACAGCAAGATTTTTAATGTTTTTAAAGAATTCCCTTCTCTCTAAGCCTGCATTTATTTGATCCAGCATTTCAGGATCCAATACAGCATTTAAAATAACTGCTTTCTATTTGAATATATTTTAAAATGTAATTGTCCAATCTTTTCAAAGCTTTTAAAATAGAAAGCAGTTATTTAAAATAGTAAAAATATTTCACAATATTACTGCTTTTACTGTATTTTGGATCAAATAAATGCAGGCTTAGTGAGTAGAAAAGAATTCTTTAAAAAACTTTAAAAATCTTACTGTTCAAAAACTTCTGATTAGTAGTGTAGGTTTTCCAACAATTATGAAAAAAATGTTTCTAGTTCATCTGTAAAATGTTTCTTCTTCTGCTTCATCTTATCACAGAGGAAGGAGTCAATGAAGGAAGTTTTATGCGACCGGATGACATCAGCATTGCTGCACTAACTCCAAGAACTCCTCCCAAGTTTTTAGCATTTTCAACGGTGAAGCAGTGGAACAGAAGACCTTACTACAAGCAGTGGATCTGTGTTTCAGACATTTCTACATGTATGACATCAACTACCCAAAGCTCCTCTGCACCCATTTGCAGCACAGTCTTTAATGTTCCAGGAGTTCCTTCAACACATCACCTCTTCCTTAGAAACTTTGTATTTATTGATCAGTAAAAACTTTTTATTTTGCTGATTATCAGCAAGTCCAGCAGCCAGCAGATTTACTTTGTTTTATTTTTATTATTTTTATTATTATTATTATGATTATTATTACTTGTGTTTATGATTTTTTATTTTTGTTTTATTTTTGTTTTAAGGTTTGTATGTTATGTTTGTTTTATTTGTGCACATTTGTATATGTGTTGATATAAATAAATATGAATTGATACACATTTATGACCCTGGACAACAAAACCAGTCATAAGTATTATGGGTACGTTTGCAGAAATAGCCAAAATTGCATTGCATGGGTCAAAATTATCAAATTTTCTTTCATGCCAAAAATCATTAGAACATTAAGTAAAGATCATGTTCCATGAAGATATCTCCTACCATAAGTATATCGAAACTGAATGTATTGCTAATGTATTGCTATGTATTGCTAATAACTTTGCAATTTTCTCAATATTTAGATTTTTTTGCACCCTCAGATTCCAGATTTTGAAATAGTTGTTCTATCCTATCAAACCACATATTAATAGAAAGCTTATTTATTGAGCTTTCAGATGATGTTTACATTTAAATACAAAAAACTTGACCCTTATGACGATTTTGTGGACCAGAGTCACATTTGTTGGTTTTGAATTCAGTGTACATCTTGAAAATATGTCAGTTGTATGTGCATATTTGTGTGTTTTGAATGTATTATATTTTCACATTCTTGTACACTTATTTTGTAAACATTTGCAGTATGACTGTTTTACATTTAAAAATATATTTGTAAAAAAATTATTCGCATATTTAAATAAAATATTTATTTGAAAACAAAGTAGTGTTATAGTGTATTTTTATTAATTAATAAATAAATCAATAAATCAATAAAAACTGATATAAATGAATCTAAATAATTAACTCAACTGTTGGGTTACTTTTAACCCAACTGGATTTTAACCCAATTCATTGGGTTAAAATAACCCATAGATGGGAAGGTGCTATACCAACCCATAGTTGGGTTACTAGTTGGGTTATTTTTAACCCAACATTTTTTAGTGAGAAGTAATTCTCTTTGATTATTGTTTATTTTCTTTATTATTAAATATTTCAGGTTTGTTTTCAACCAGCAACGTAGTATTTTTTTTTTGTCAATAGTCTAGGTAAATAAAACAACCCAAAGTGTTGGGTCAAAGATTTAACCCAACAAGTTGGGTTAAAATAACCCAACGCTGGGTTTGTCCATATTTGACCCAGCGTTGGGTTACCAAAATAACCCAATTTGGGTTATTTTAACCCAGCGTTTTTTTAGAGTGTATTGACTGTCACCATTGTTGGTATTCATATGCTGGTTCTGAATGTTTGTGTGTGTTTAAATAATACTGGAGTAAATTTTTTAATATGCATTACATAGATTTAAATTTCCTGGACTGTAACTCTTATAGTTACACTTTGTTTGCATGCTGTAACTTTACAGTATTGATTACACAAAATGTAAACATATAATAAAATAAAATATATATATAAAAAAAAAAAAAAACAATTTTGGTTACAACTAGGTCAGCCCACACTGACTGTTGCACTGTCCCAACACCAAACATTTTAACCAATGAAACATCAACATCTGAGGCCCCGTTTACACGAAGGGAAGACGCAGATATTTCCCTGCGGTTTGGCCTCTCATTTACACGAAAACCCCGTTTTTATCACAGAAAACGATTATTTCTAAAAACTCCGGCCAAAGTGGAGATTTCTGATAACGCCGGTTATGTGTTGCCGTGTCAACTGGGAGAAACGGGGTTTTAGTTTCTCAAACGTCACATTATGCACCAGAAAATGCTTAATGTCATGTGAGCGCACTATTTATTTTGGATTTTGATTGGCTTGCATGGCTTTATTTTTTTCCCTATACTGCCGCCCATAGGTTTGGCATAGTTATTATGGCGCTCGACGGCGTATTTATGCGGGTTGATATAAATGACAAGTTTTTTGAAAACGATGTTGTGTGCACAATGTTATTATTGAAAACGGAGGAGAGGAAATATTCGTTTCTCTAAATACCCAGCTATATGTAAATGTGGCCTAAATGTGGCTTAATTCTCTGTATTTCTCAATAACAGCAGGTGTTCATCACTAATGCACGATCCTTACTTAATTAGTCAATTATCTCCTTAAATTTAACTCTTTGAGGAGATTGGGATTTGACTTGAGACTTGCTTGTGACTTGACAGTCCCACCTCTGCCCAATTAACCTCAATTGATTAATAACTAGGACTTGACACTGGACTCAGATATGACACTGCTTTGTTACAACCTAATTTTTACAGTTAAATTCAAATAGGTACAAACACAAATCTAATTTTGTTAAATGTGATTTTATTCACTTATCTCAAGTACAATTTCTGATTCTGTACAAACTATAATTTATAAATATATTTTACTATTTTCTGTGGACACAAACAAAAATCCTACTTAATGCAGGGCAATTTGTTTGTTTGTTTGTTTGTTTTTACAATTTAAATTTCACCAGACAAAAGCTAAATTAACTAAAATATGAAAGACTTTTCACTCAAGCTAAAACTGTTGGTCAATGTTTAGTTTAGCTGCATATTTTAAAGACATCACAATAAAAGAAAATAAAAGAAAATAGTAAGAATAAAATAAATTACAAATACAATTCAGGTCATAATTTATTCATGCCACAATGCATGATGGGAGTCATGGATGAGTGTTGATTGGCTACAACATGCTTTTTTGATGGCCACCATTATTGTAATTCATTTGCTGATTACTGATGTCTGTGTGTGACAAAATTGTTGATTGATTGATTAAGAGAGAGAATTTATTGGATATTTTGCTGTTGAACCACAAGGCAGTTGTAATCAACAAAACAAAAATAACTCACAGGTTAGACTTTAAACAAGTTCAGTGACTCAAATAATGGTTATGATAAAATATAATTATCACCACTTGATGACTTCTGTTCTTTGCTTGTCTGACTGTTATAACTTAGCCTGATTTGATGTAACTTGTCTGACTGCTATAAAGCAGCTAAACAAAATCTAATATTGAAAAGTTAACTAAGCAAACACTATACTGGTGACTTAAAAAAATGATTTTCTCCCTTAGTGATTCTGCTTATTAACATCAGGTGTCTTCAATAATTTTCAATCATCACTGAATGAATCACTTAATTACCTCATTATCTTTAACACTGCTTCAGTGTTCATTTTAACACTCTTGTGTATGGACTCAAATAAACTCCTGAGAGAGTTTGAAAGTCATAATGTTGAATGTCTGACATGATATTTTAATTAAACCTACAAAACAGAGTTGAATTTTGAATATATTACTAGAGCTTCCATTATATGCCATACATGCAGTGTGTATATTTCCTTTATTGAACTGCCTTGTGGTTCCACAGCAAAGGATCCTGCATTTTCTATAAATGGAATGAACTTCTTAAAAGCTGTTCTGTTTCAATAAAATAAAATAATAATAATAATAAAAAAAAAAAAACATTAAAAAAAATATATATATATATATATATTGTTTAAAAATAAATGTTAAAAAAATAATAAAAAAAATAAGCATTTGTTTCATGCACACACAGACATAAGGAATCAGCATATGAATCACAAACAGCATATTCAGACAAACAACTCTGACCATCACGGATCAAGCTACTAAAAGTCATAAAACAGCAAAAATAAAAGAAAATAGTAAGAATAAAAGAAATTACAAAGACAATTCAGCTCATAAATGTATTCATACCGCAATGCATGATGGGAGCAAGTGGATCCAGTGGCTCTGGTTTTTCTACTTAATGCAGGAACAGATCAGGAGATAGTCTGGTGTGTAAATGCTCACGTAAACAAAAACAGTCTGTGGTTTGCAGGAATTAAATGTTGATAGTGAAACAGGTTTTGTTACATGTGTGAAGAACAGGTAGTGCCACTTGTCTAGATGAACAGCTGATCTGTGTTTGCCTTTTCATTGCAAATGTTCACTTTCTTTAACATCTATTAAAAAGGTAATCAGTTTCCTCAAACATTTTGAGTTAACCTGACTTGCCAGGTTTTACAGTGCAACTGAAGGCTGAAATAGAAAGGTTTTGTCTGTTCCTGGTTCTCATGTGTTTTTGTTAATGCTCAAAATGCACACAAAAAACAAAAAAACAAAAAATCAAAACAGAAAGTGTAAGCTCATCAGTTTCTTTTAGGTTTGATTCAGTAATGCACAAAAGTTTGTTGTGAAATAACATTACAAATGCTTAAATGAAAGTTTCTTTGAGTTAGTATAAGGTTAAGTGACAAACTAAAGCAAACCTTGATCACAATTATGGTGGTATCAATTTTTTTTTTTTCTCTCAGTTGATTTCATCCAAGGCTGTGGCTAAAGTCAGTTGTAGTTTTTGTGTTTCTCTTGTCTTCATTTACGTTGATTGACATCATTAACATTAACAGCAGGTGTTCATCACTAATGCACAATTATCATTTAATTAGTCAATTATCTCATTAAATTTAACTCTTTGACGACTTGGCATTTGATTTGAAGACTTGCTTGGGACTTGGAAGTCCCACCTCTGCGCAATTACCTCAATTAATTAATAACTAAGACTCAACACTGGACTTGGATACAACACTGTAACATAGTAAAGAATGGAGACTGGTTTTCATAATAATTAATCTTTTTACCTTGTGTGAATGTCAGTTTTTGTCTTTGGGAAAATATTTTTGATTGTCAAATAAAAATTCAAGATTTGAACCCAATTGTAAATATAATTTCAGAAAAAACTAAAAAAAAAAAAAAAAAGATTTAGGTTAGGTTAACTCAAAATGTTTGAGGAAACTGATTACCTTCTTAATAGATGTAAAAGAAAGTGAATATTTGCAATGAAAAGGCAAACACAGATCAGCTGTTCATCTAGACAAGTGGCACTACCTGTTCTTCACACATGTAACAAGACCTGTTTCACTATCAACATTTAATTCCTGCAAACCACAGACTGTTTTTGTTTACGTGAGCATTTACACACCAGACTATCTCCTGATCTGTTCCTGCATTAAGTAGAAAAACCAGAGCCACTGGATCCACTTGCTCCCATCATGCATTGCGGTATGAATACATTTATGAGCTGAATTGTCTTTGTAATTTCTTTTATTCTTACTATTTTCTTTTATTTTTGCTGTTTTATGACTTTTAGTAGCTTGATCCGTGATGTTCAGAGTTGTTGAAATCTGTTTATCTGAATATGTTGTTTGTCACTGTTGTTGTGATTCATATGCTGATTCCTGAAGTATGTGAGTGCAAAACATGTATGCATTTCATTTATAGGAAATGCAGAATCTTTTACTGTGAAACTGTAAGGCAATTTGTAACTAGTAAAAGAAATATATATATATATATATATATATATATATTTTGTGTATATTTGCTTTGTAAGTTATTTTATTCTTACTATTTTCTTTTATTTTTATTTTTTTTTATGTGATTTTTTAGTAGTTGTTTCTTGATGTTCAGAGTTGACTTGTTTATATAATAATTCCATACAGTTTATAGAAAATGCTGAATCTTTTGTTGTGGAACCGCAAGGCAGTTATAAGTAATAAAATAAATATACATATTGCAGGTATGGCATATATTGGAAGGTCTAGTAAAATATTCAAAAATGAACTCAAAATTCAAAGACATACTTTCTTAAAGACATACAGTCTTAATTTACATATTCTAATGTTGTTCTGAACCTGTAATACTTAATTTATTTTATTCTGAAGAAAGCAAAATAAGTTAATTTAAAGGATATTTCTACTGTTTCTGTCTGTGCAGTGAAAGTCAGTGAGCTCCAGAATAACCCTTGACCCCATTAACTTTCACTGTATAGACAAAAACACTGAGACATTTCTCAAAATGCATTCATTTGTGTATAACTATCCCTTCAAAAATGTGGTGTTTTGTTTATTGGGAAATATCTAACAATGACTTTGAATGTATGCATTGCATTATGGGAGTTGGATCTCTGACACACAGATGTTTGTGTGTCTAACAGGAGGCTGATAATGTTTATGACATGTTTCGCACCCGATACACTCTCCATCAGCAGGCCTATCAGCACAAGATCTGCAATATCATTGAAGACATGTGAGTTTCACCACTTGTATTAAAGGTGTACAGTAAAATCCCCAAAGTAAAATCAACTCTATTCAGAGAACAATTGGTCCCTCTCTAATTAGTTAGAAGCAGAGTTAAACTTAATTAGTTAATTAAGTGATCAATTACTGAGAATTAGTGATGAACACATGCTGTTAACAAGCAGAATCAGTGAGGAAAAAAAAAAAACACTAGAACTATACTGACTTTAGCCACAGCCTTAGATGAAATCAACTAAATAAAAGATACAATTAAATCTCTCAAGATCTCAGTAGATGATGATTAAATAACTCCACAAACATCATCACCAGCTTCACTCATTTCTAACCAGTCTGACCATATTCTGTCAGACATCTGTAAAAGATCTTCTTGAGAATTAACAGAGGTTCAAATGTTGACGTTTTACTGGTCAAAACATGATACCACCATCATGAAGAGTGATGTTTACTGTAGTTGGACTTCGCACGAATCATTTATGATCCAGCTTCACTTACAGCAGAAGTGAGTATAAGGATTTTATTTTATTTTTTTTTATGAAACTTTGCGATTGCGTTTCTTAATAATGTGCTAGTTAGCAAGTTTAGTGGTTAAATTGGTTGAAGTAAACAGGCTCATCACTTCACAGAAAGAAGAGAGGGGCAGAGCAAGCAGAGCTCATTTGCATTTAAAGCAGCCTTGACCAGAATGAGATGATTTTTGCCAGCATTATCAAGCTGCAGACTCGGAGCCTGCTGCATCGACAGTCCCGCACCCAGAGTCCCGCATTCTCAGACCCCTCGTTTTTCGAGACAGCGCCTCCTGCTGTTCGGAAGATCGTATAACACCCTTATCCAAATGCCATTAAAAACATTAGAATGCAATATTACGGTCTCTTTTTGTTTAAAGTTATCCAAATAAATATTTGCGTTCCCTGCTTAATGCATGTGCCAAAAAAAAAAAAATCATTGTGTTCTCAAACTAACTAATTACCCAGTATTTATTTTTTGAGCGTGGGTGTAATTGAAAGGAAATTACTGATGCAACCGATACAAATACAAATTGAACTATCATCTGAAAAATATTATGTGACATTATATTGCTACAATGTTTTAGTTTGTTTTTGTACAATGTTTCAAATTCCATTTTTTTCTTTCAGCTCAACATATAATGGTCTAATTAACATTATACCATGCTAACATTACAAAACCTGTTTTTTGATATTTTGAATGTGAAGCAAAACTCAAATAATAGACAAAACACCAATAATGAACAATTCTGTACTTTATTTAACTATCACCTTAATCACTGTCATCTTGCTGTAAACAGGACAAAGCAAAGAAAAAAGGAAGAAAGAATTGTGTTAGTGACTTTATTAACATGTTTCTGAACTTTGGACAACTTTGTCGGTTGGAAATATATCGGGGCACAGAATGGGCAGTGAAAATCACTGCAGCATTTATTACATTTCTGTATTTCTGGAAGTGAATTCCCCGTTTGAATTGTTATATCCATCTTCAAAAAAAAAGAGAGAGTCAAACTCAAATTCAAAATTTAAGACCACCCCACAGAGCCCATACAGTCACATTTCAGTCAAAACAAATTAAAACAAGGAACCCCCAAAAAAGGCCAAATGACACATTCTAACTCACATGTTAATACCATAGACTGGTTAATACATAGTGAAGGCATAGCAAATTTGATTATTAGGCAACTGTAGCCTATGAGTTGTAAATGGCTGGCAACAACTTCATATCACAGTAAAATTAATATTGATCCATTTTAATACTTACGTTTTAAGAACTAATTTAAGTAGTCTATATAAATTATATAAAGTAAAATAATTACTCTGGCATTAATTAATTCAATTTATAGTTTTAGGAGAAAAGTTCCGATAATTAAAAAAAGGTAAATCTGATCAAATAATTAATGATGACATTCTTTGATATTAACACACTTAATGTATTTAATTGGTCTACTTTAATGTCAACTACATTTAATCAATTTTTTTACAATGGCTTGTCTACAAAAAGTCCAAGGTTAAAGGCTAACGTTAGCTATCAAAATATTTTCGGGGAAAAAAGGCGAAAAAACATACATTAACGGCTCAAATTTTGTTACAAACTATCATTACAAATATTAAATAGACTGTTCATATGTTGGTGTATCGATGAGCTATAAAGTAGTTTGATTAAAAAAAGAAATCATTGAATAAAATTGACGATACTCACCGTGTTTCGGTTCTTCACGTGTTTATCCATGTGTTTATCCGATCCAATTTGAAAGGTGGCGCTGTCTCGAAAAACGAGGGGTCTGAGAATGCGGGACTCTGGGTGCGGGACTGTAGATGCAGCAGGCTCCGAGTCTGCAGCTTCATACTACTCATTTTTGCAGAGCTGATTTTGGCAAGGTAAAAAGGGTGTTGTTTTACACTACCCTTGAGAATGTTTAACCAAAGTATATTAGAGACTTTTCATTAAGACCCTGAAGAATCATATCAACTTGTGGAAAATAGGCTTCGATGACCCCTTTAAGGCAATCGGTTTCCTCAAACATTTTGAGTTAACCTAGCTTGTCAGGTTTAAAAGTGCAACTGAAGGCTGAAATAGAAAGGTTTTGTCTGTTCCCGGTCCTCATGTGTTTTTGTTAGAGCTCAAAATGTGCTAAAAATGAATGAATAAATGAATAAATAAATAAAAATACTTTGGTCCATCTTAAAAAAAAAAATTACAGACTCAAAATAAAATTAGACTTTTTAGTTTTTGTTTTTGTTTTTCTTAAATTATACTTACAATTGGGTTCAAACCTTAAATTTTGATTTTAGTTCATTTAACACTGGGCTTTTTGCTGTGATATGCATATTTTTTAGAATTTATCTTGCCATTTCCTACATAGCAATTGACATCTGGTCCAGCTCTGGGCCAAGCAAGCAGTTACACTCGGCCCAAGTGCAGCAAAGAATTACAGCCCTTGAGTGGCCCAGATCTGGACTACAGACATGAGCCATAACTGGCTGCAATAGTGTTTAACATATGCTACTAAAAAGAGATGTTTTAAAATTAAGTTGAAGTAGCTGGTTTTTTGTGAAAGATGTCAAATGGCAATAAAGTTCCAAAAAAAAAACTAAAAAAAAAAAAACAAAAAGCACAACCCACAAAAAGATTTACACATCAACACTCCTCAACATACAAACCTCAACAATGGCCAGTTTTTACTATGTTGATACCCAGCATGCATTTCTGCATAGAATTTTCTTTTGTTGATTGTCAACATTGTTGAGTTTCATACGCTGATTCTCGGTGTCTAATAGATTCAGCAGTTTAAAGTTTGTTTGTTTTCTCTATTAATTCATAAAAGCATGATAGCTGTACATCTGCTTTAATCTCATATTGAAGTATTATACATTTTCTGCAATTATTTACATAACCTCACAATGATTACAATTACTATAATCTGATCACAGTAAATCTTAGTTGTCATTGTCTTAAACAGCATTTTTTTTTTAACACAATGTTACAAAAGACAAAAAAATCTAACATTGAAGTTCAAAGAGCCAAGAGCCCAACTAGAGCAAATACTGATCACAACAATGGTGGTTTGTTGAATTTTTTAAAATGTTTTCAACATTAATAGCGGGAGTGATTTTAATTCAATGTCATTAACATTGACAAATAAATTACTTTTAACATTGATTCAATGGGTGCTTGGGGGTAGCACTATTAAAACTTGTTCTGGCTCAGTTCAGGGCTGGTTATACGTTACTATTTGGCTGAGATTTGGGCCAGTTATGGCTCATGTGTGGCTCATGCTACTTCAACTTAATTTTAAAACATCTCTTTTTAGTAGCATATGTTAAACACTATTGCAGCCAGTTATGGCTCATGTCTGTAGTCCAGATCTGGGCCACTCAAGGGTCGTAATTCTTTGCTGCACTTGGGCCGAGTGTAACCACTTGCTTGGCCCCAGAGCTGGGCCAAATGTCAATTGCTATGTGGCCTAGGTAAAATGTTGATTTCAGATCAGTCATAAATTGGTCATATGTCCAGGGAAGAGGATACAGAAGCATGAGAGCAATCAAGAGATCTCAGAAAATAATAATAATAAAAAAGAAGTGTAAAATCACTTAAACTCAAGCCAAAGCATCTGTTCTTTTTTTATTATTTTATTTTCTTTAACATTAAGTAATAACTCAGAAAATTAATAATTTTAGGAACAATAGTAAACTTTTTTTTGCAATTCTTGTTTGCTTTAGGTAGCCTACCACTAATTTTGACTTAATCTAGATTTGTTCATTATAGAACACATATGATAGCACACTACGGACACAATGCTATACAGAGATATTGAAAATGAAATATAGTTTCACTTCAGTTCGTTGAGGAGTTTGATCATTCATTGCAATGATTGTCCCATGTTATCAATAATGCAATCAATCACACCCATTTGGAAAAAATAAATAAATAAAATCTTCAGTGACCTGAAATAAAACAATTAAGGTGTCACAAGTACCTGATAATCTTTAATGGCAGAAGCTTCATTGTGTTTCCTCTTGCTGTAGAAATAAACATATTCAATGGGGTTTTTGACCTTCATGCCGTGATCCAGATCAACCACCTGAATAAGAGATGAAATTGCTAGTTTGTGAAGATATGAAGGGAGATGGGAAGTGTTTGGAATATAACTTACATAAACTGGTAAATCTTCACCATTCAAAGAAACAGTCGGATCTGTAGGTTTGTACTTCTTTACTGCTGTTTTCCATGTTTCTGTCAGCTCCTCCTGGAATTTCAGATTTGAGAGGCTTGTCAGTTTTAGAGGGTTTATCAAACTGTAAACCAGTGTGTTTTTCACTTCTGTCCAACCTTTGATTTGTTTTTCTCAGTCAGACGAGCTTCTCCAACAAACTTTGGCAGTTTTCTTCTGACGATCTTGTCCAGGATGTTTCTGGATTTCTTCAGGTTCTCAGCAGTGGAGGACGAGATCTGCTCAAAGATTTCATCTGACAGAAGAATAGAAGATTCATTATTAGAATTAAAATATTCTATTTCTTTTCTTATGTTTTGTTTTCTTTCACCTGTGTTTTCAGCTGACCTGTGAGTTTGCTGTAGTCGTCTGCTGTCTTTATGGCTTCAGAAATCTTCAGCATGTCTTCAGATTTTCCTATAAGGTCACAATCAGCCAGTAAGAGTGCTTCTGCATGCTTAACCCACAAATAATTATTATTTAGTGTTTTAAACATGTATAAGGTGGGCAGTCAGTTGCATAAAGCTGAATTTATGTTACATCCTGGAAAGGCAGAATTAGCCATACAAGATTTTAAATATTGTACAGTCAGCAGCACAGCTATCACACAGTAAAATCCCCAGAGAAAAATTTAACTCTATTCAGAGAACATTTGATCCCTCTTTAAATACAGTAGAGTTAAATTAACACTGAAGCAAAGTTAAAGGTGATGAGATAAATAAGTGATCAGTTAAATGATTGTGCATTAGTGATGAACACCTGCTATTAACAAGCAGTGTCACCAAAGAAACAAGAAACACAAGAGCTACAGCTGACTTCAGACACAGATTAAATCTCTCAAAATCTGATTAAACAACTCCAGAAACAGTATCTTATTACTAACCAGCTGACTATATTGTATGTCTACAGAAGCACTAATTGAGAATTAACAGAGGTTTGGCAGTTGATTTTGTATTGATCAAATTGACCCTTTTATTAACTTTGCTATAATACAGCAAACATTTGTGCATTGCTAAATCAAATGTTTGAAGTAGCAAATTATTTTACACTTTCTGCTTATAATTAATTTGTTTGAATGTTATGAAGTGATCTTCCCCTTTGGTTTATTGACTGACTTATTACTGCAAAAATGACTTCTTAAACATCAACATAATGCTTTAGTGTTGAAAATGAAAACCTGTGCCAGTTCAGGCTTTTAGACTTGAACACTTATCATACGATCCTCAACAGTGGTGACAATAATTATTCATACTGCAGTGCATGATGGAAGTTTTTACTATGTTGTTACCCAACATGCATTGCAGCATGATGTGGTTTATTGAGTGTCACCATTGATGAGATTCATACGCTGGTTCTTGATGTCTGTGTGTGTCTAAATAATGGATGATAGTTTTATTCATTTCATAGATTTAAAATATTTCATAATTTTTAGAACAGAAAGTTCATTGCTTATTGTGTTTTCACAAGGTTGGTTATGCAAAACCTGAATGTGTAAACTGGGGAAAAAAAAAAATACTTCGAATGTATCTAAACCAGCTCATGATAATTAGCTGGTTATGAAAGCAATTACATTAACATTTGTGTAATTAATCATTCTGTTTAACAACACAACATGCATTGTTATTGAGAGAGATCTAACATAGGAAGTAAAGGGTCAAGAGCTAGAGCAAGAACTAAAGCAAACACTGATCTCCATGAAGGTGGTATCATTCAAACCACTAAAGCATCAACATCTGATCCTCTGTAATTCTCAATAAGAGGTTCTGTAGACGTGTGACAGAAACAAAGTCAGTCTGGTTAATGATGAGTGAAGCTGGTGATGCTGTTTGTGGAGTTGTTTAATCACCATCTGCTGAAGTCTTGAGAGATTTAATTACTTATTTTAGTTGATTTAATCTGCGGCTGAAGTCTCTCTTTTCTTCAGTGATTGTGCTTGTTAATTTACTTGTGCGTAATTTAAAACTATTGTATGTAATTATGCTTTTTGTCAGTCGAATTCCAAAATCTACGGCCATGACAGTTTACAGATACAAGATTTTCTGTGTTTGTTAGAATACAACTCCAAAATGTACGACTATGACAGTTCACAGACACAATGCTTGTTTTCACAACACCTGTGTTACAGACACGACACACGAATTATGACCACGAAGTACGGTGTGCAAAATGACTGTCAAAAATACGCCATCACGTTCCCAGGCATTACTATTCGAGTGAAGATGAATCGATTCCCCGAGGTGTGCATGCGCCCCGTCACTGTTTTAAACCAGTGGCGCCAAAATGGCAGATCAGCAGCCAAGCGCGCACTCATCGTCTCAGGTAAGTCATTTTTTTCTTCTGAATTCAGTTTGTTTAAGTGTTAGTTATCATTAAGAACAGTGAGACGATATATTACAGAGACAGGTTAAATATAGTAAGTAAGATTAGCTCTCAGAATAATGTTAGATGTAGGTGCTTCAGGAATACAGGTGTTTAGGAGGTCATTGCAGCCTGTAGCATGATGAGGTTGGCTTACATAAAATAATTGGCAATTTTCAGTGTTGACTTACTAACAGCTGTGTACATGCACACAGGTCATGCAACATCAGTGTTCACTGTTTAAGTGTTAAAGTCATATTTCATTGTTTATCAGGCTCCATTAGGTGACATCTTAAACACAGCCCAGAATCTGGTGTCAATGTTGACCAACACCTTAAGCGATGGACAACAGAAAATAGAGAACCAGTCCAGTGTCGGTGGACAGTCAGCACAAGAAAGAAGGTCCAAGTCAAATGGGCAGTCAGTGCAGCAGGAAATGGCTAGGTGTGTGTGTGTGTGTGTGTGTGTGTGTGTGTGTGTGTGTGTACTGAGTGGAATATAGTTTTTACAATATAAAAAAACATTACATCATGTATATAAGTGTACGTGTGAGTGTTCTCAATGTTCTGAACTGGCTCAAAAATAAAAATGCATTACTTTTTAATTTCCTGGATTTTTCAGAAAGGAAATAATGGGTAAAAAGTAGGGGTGTGACGAGACACTTATCCCACGAGACACGAGACTGGGTTCACGAGAACGAGATGAGATGAGATTTCTTAAGAAATCCTCAATGATGAAATATATAGGTAAAATAGTCTTTTATTCAACTGAAAAAGACAAAATGCAAAATGCAAAAAAAAAAAAGGTGCATTTTGAATTTATATGAATAATATGCATTAACAAACAACATTTAAATAAGAGCTTCATGATTCTTGATAAATTGAGAATCCTAGTTGTTTTTAATAAATTGGAGATTACGTTTCTCTCACAATTCTGGAGAAAAAAAAAAGATTAGAAAACTAAACAAAATAACAATTTACTAGTGGTTCTGACAAACTGTTCATTGCTTTTAAAACATATATTAATTTAAACAAAAAACAAACAAACAAACAAAAAAAAAAAACATTCAATGAAGGAGTCAGTGTCTCACTTCATTAAGACTTGTTTAACTATTGAAATCTGAATGAATGATTCAATGACATGTTTTAAACGGGCAGTTGTCGCCACCTCCTGGTGGAAGAGGAGAAGCGTTACTATACATACACGTCAAGTCAAGTCAAGTCACCTTTATTTATATACCGCCTTTAACAATACAGAATTGTGACAAGGCGGCTGTACAGTATTAAATAGGAAACAGTACATCAACAATGCCAAAGGCAACATTAAACACTCACTTTATAGGTAAAGGTAGTTAATCAAAAACAATAAAATAAAATGCAATATTGTGTTAAGAGAAAGTGTCCCCAACTAAGCAAGCCAGAGGCGACAGCGGCAAGGAACCAAAACTCCATCGGTAACAAATGGAGAAAAAAAAACCTTGGGAGAAACCAGGCTCAGTCGGGGGGCCAGTTCTCCTCTGGCCAAAAGTTCCCATGGTATTGTGCCGACAGCCATCTAGGTGATGTGGTCTTCACTGTGGATCCGTCTCTGGGGCTCATCTAGTTGATGTGGACTCCGCTGACATTCAGGGCTGTAGAGGTTGTCTCTAGGTGCTGATCCACCATCTGGGCTGGGTTCGGACTGGATCCGGGGGACTGCAGTGACCATCTGATCTGGATAGGGACTGGATCTGGTGGTTAATGTGACCTCGGAATAAGAGAGAAACAGACTAGTATTAGCGTAGATGCCGTTCTTCTGACGATGCACTGAGTACATCGGGTGTTATGGGAAGTGTTCCCGGTTCCGGTTGACCTAATTAGTGCAGCCTAACAATCCTTTAACGGATTTGAATTATAAGAATGTGGATTTGTTATGTGTAAGCAAGGTTAAAGAGATGGGTCTTTAATCTAGATTTAAACTGACAGAGTGTGTCTGCGTCCCGAACATTGTAGGGTAGATTGTTCCAGAGTCTGGGCGCTAGATAAGAAAATGATCTCCCGCCCGCGGTTGATTTTGATATTCTAGGTATTATCAAATTGCCAGAGTTTTGAGAACGCAGTAGTGATGGGAAGTTCGGATTATTTTACCGACTCGGTCCTTTGAGTCTCGTTCAGCAAAATGAACGAATCTTTTTTCGAGTCATTTCGTTCATTTCGTTCATTTTAGCAAAATATAATTAAAATGTTACGTTTTACCTCCCTAACACATCTACTGCTTACACAAACGTTGATCACACTACAAACAAAACAAAACTATAATGCTATAAGAAACAGAAAATATTAATTCATTGTTTACCTGGGTCTTTAGTCTATGATTCGCTCACCTCGCCTCTTATCTGACAAGTTTTCGGGTTTGAGTTGTTCGTTCATCACGTGACAGCCCAATTAGCTAACCAACGCAGTCTGAGCCGGAAAGAGAATTGATTAGTTCATCTTTTGAGTCTTCGGGTTTGAGTCGTTCGTTCATCACGTGACATCCCCGTAATGTTAACCTATGCAGCCTGAGCCGGAAGGAGAATTGATTAGTTCATCTTTTGAGTCTTCGGGTTTGAGTCGTTCGTTCATCACGTGACAGCCCCATAAGGTGAACGAACGACTCTAAAACAGGTGAACTAATTCCAGTACAGAACCTAATAGGATGTTGCGCATGCGCGACTGAACGAATCACTCCCCGAGGTGACTCGTTCGTCCCGAGTCACATTAAAGATTCGTTCAAAATGAACGAATCATTCAAGAACGACCCATCACTAGAACGCAGCGGACGTGAGGGACTATAATGCGATAAGAGCTCACTCAGGTACTGAGGAGCTAAACCATTCAGGGCTTTGTAAGTAATTAGCAAGATTTTAAAATCTATACGATGTTTAATAGGGAGCGTGTGTTAAAATACTTTCGTTTTGATCGCTGTGTAGACAATAAGTGTTTATATCCAAACTATAAACTTTTATCCCAGTACTTCTATTATTTAAATGTCTGTAACACAGAAATAATGATTATAATGTGGTTGAAAAGACTCTTTCTGTGTTCACAATTACCCGACCCTCTGATTCATTAATAAGGGCAGCGACAAAATGTGCTTCTCACGCACCACTGACACTCACCATGTGAAACAGTCCTATTAGACATTAGGTGTGTTCGACTTAACGCAGTGCTGAGCAGCTTGATCAAATTCTGACTTATAGTGAATCGAGAGCAATCGACTGACTCAGCCGGCGCAGTTTGTTCAGAGCAGCTGCAGGAGCTCTGATGATCACATGACTGTTTCACGATTGGCCAGATTCACCTCATGACAATGATCACGTGTGTTTCAGGTTTATTCTAACATCCTCAAGTCCGATAATACTCACAAATCTGTGTTTTTAGAACAGTAAAAGTGTTTTTACTGTAGTCACAATGTTATATTGAGTCAGAGTTATCACAAAACACTGATAAAAGCATATATAACCCCAGTTTATTAGTATTTAAACAGTATATGTTTATGTTTATCATTATTCTTGTTCAGATGGCACTGTATTAAGCAGTATATAAAACGTGTTTCTGTTGCTCATGAAAACGCTTTTGAAAAGTCTGTGTATTTGATAAATATTGCATTTAATTCACTTATTCTGTGATAGAGCATGCAAACACCTCGAGAGCTTCACTAACGAGAGTAAAAAGTGTCCAACTTGACTAAAAAAAGGTCTGATTAAACGACTCCACAGACAGCATCACTAGCTTCACTCATTACTAACCAGACTGACTTTATTTTATGTCTGCAGAATCTCTTATTGAGAATTAAAACAAAGAAAGAAAAAAAGAAAGAAGACGATGCCACCATAATTGTGGTCGAGGTGTGCTTTAGTTTGTCTCTTGACCCTTTGAATATTGTTTTACAGCAAGCATTTGTGTGTTATTGAATTAAAAGCTTGCAATAGCAGGTTGTCTTACACTCTCTACCTATAACTAATTTGGATGAGCATCATGAATTGGTATCTCTATTTGATTTATTTGACTGACATTCAGCTTTTGCACAACTGTAAAAAAAAAAAACTATAACATTTCAATATGAAAAAGAAAGAACTGTATTAGCTCAGGTTTTTAGACATGAACATGTATCATACAATCCTCAACAGTGGTGATAACAATTATTCATACTGCAGTACATGAGGGGAGTTTATCCTATGTTGTTACCCAGCATGTATTGCAGCATGAAGTGTTTTGTTGATTGTTACCATTGTTCAGATTTACATGTTGGTTCTTCATGTCTGTGTGTATCTAAATAGTTTAGAACTGCACATGCGTTTTAAATGTTTTAAATTCCTTCACTATAACTGTTATGTTTATTTAACAGTTTATTCAACATCTGATCCTTTGTAATTCTCAGTAACAGCAGGTGTTTATCACTAATGCACAATCATCATTTAATTAGTCACTTAATTATCTCATTAACTTTAACTCTTTGAGGACTTGGGATTTGACTTGAGACTTGCTTGTGACTCGAAAGGAATGACTTGGTCCCATCTCTATGGAGCCCCTTAAGGGACGTGGTGGTGAAAAAAATCAGAGTGAGTGAAAAAAAAAATCAGGGTGGGAGGAAAAACATTTTTCAGATTTTTTTGCGTTCTCTCGCAAAACTTTGCGTTCCCTCGCAAAATTTTTGCGTTCCCTCGCAAAACCAGTTGAGTTCCGACAAACACTATCTGTTAACTTTACAGCTTGTAGTGGTTTCTACATTGCACGTTCGCAATTGAGCGACTCATAGAGTTTGATTCTGAACTTGGACTCATGTAGGCTATTATATAAATACATCAAGGCACGATTTTGGGACATTCTAAAATGCAAAACACTGTAGGACCAAATTCAGTACACACCTTATATACCAGAATAGCTCAGTATATAAACGTAACCCGCTAAATTGCACATTAAGCGTATCCCCCAGAAAGAAAACTTAACGGGATAACAGAGTATAAAAGGCCGAACTCGGTATACAGTTTGTGATACATTTTAAATGTAGGAAAGCAGGTAAGCCCCGAATATGAACAGAAAGCTCTAAACTGCATGTTAAGCCTTTTCCTCCCATAAAGAAAACGCGGCTTTATGAAGACGTTGATACAAAAGACCAAATATGTAATTATTAAAAATATATCCAATGTACCTTAGCTTAATATAAGAACACAATGATATAAAAAGCCAACATTTTATGTTTTATTAAAAATAGGCAATTAATGAAGTAATCCATTAAACCAGTGGTTCTCAAACGTTCCAGTAGGTGGCGGCATGTCACTGTCTTAATGATCATTCATTCATTCATTCATTCATTCATTCAATAACTAAGCAAATGTTTGTAGTTATGAATGGGTTATTAATCACGGACTCTCCGAATGGTTGAAAGCTGCAGGTTAATTTAGAAACGAAACACCGCTGTTGCTTGGAGACACACCAGTTCTGTTGCAGATTTTGTTGGAACTATTATTATTTCGTTAAATATAACATCATATGTTTAAAATGTAGGCTACATTTAAAATGTCACTTAATATTACCCTTTTTGTTGAACTGCTTCAGCCCTTTTTCAGCCCTTAACTTAATTCAATTACATACAAAATTTCCATGCATTTAGATTACATAGTTTTAACTTAAACAAATCAGTTAAACTCTAACATACTGACATGATAAAAATCTAATAACAAATGAGTTTGCACAAATCTTTTTTTTTACACTCATTTATATGTTGGAGAAGAGAAAATTTCAAGAGGACAAAAACTTTTTTGTCCTGTGAAAAAAATCACGCCATGAATGTTGCACAATCCATTTTGTCAGCTTTTAATTTCCTGCCAAATTTAATTTTATATGTTTATGTACAATTACACGCTAATTTTTGTTATAGCTTTATTACTTTTGTGGTGTAGTGGGCAAAAACACTGGTGAGCAGAAGGATGCTGCTCACGATCTTTACAGTCCTTCAGTGAGCAGTTCGATCTTCACAGTCCTTGAGCAAGGCTCTTTACTCCAGGTTGCTTCAGGGGGGTTGGAGCTCCCTCTATCTCACTTTCAGGTCTAAACACAAAGTGGCTTTGAAAAGCAATCAGTAAACCATTCATATCATTACTAACATCATTAATAATAGTAAATTAGTTGGATATAGTCATTTAACTGAAAACTTTATTGGCACAATATTGTTGACCTTATATCAAAACCTGCCTTAACTCAGGCACATCAATCTTTGTGACACACCCTCATAATTTAAAGTCAATGAACTTCCTGATGAGATGGTGTAGTGGGTTGAGTCTCTGAACCTATAAAATCTTTACACATTTCAACAAATACTCCTTACCATCATCCTCATTTTGCAATGACACATGACAACAAAAGAGTGAGACAAAAGTAAAGGTAAGTTTTTAAATTGACAACCTTGATAAACTAAGCTTTATTATGGACAAAATGTACATTTTAGAAATATTAAAATGTAATCAAGGAAAGCCTATCATTATTACTATTATCATTTTAATAATTGCTAATAATAACAATATAGCTCAATGTTGAAGGTGCATATAGTAATTTGGTGGAAAAAAAGTACATTACGTATACCTGGCTCATAGTTTGTTTGAGATGTTCACCTAGAATATAAACTACTTACTTTTATTTAAATAAAGTACACTAATCAACATTTAAAGTAGATCAAAATCTTCATCAAGATTGTCCTACAATACCTGTTCTTGTCTTAGGACAACTTTGACTATTATTATCATTATTATTATTATTATTATTATTATTATTCATTTGTATTTATTTATTTATTTATTTTTGATCCACTTCAAATGTTGCAAAAGCCTCTAAATGCTATCTGAAATGTTCACCAAAAATTGGCATTTTTATCAGGCTCCTATATTTATGTTCAGTTAACTGCCAAAGGACCTATACATTGCCAATATAGTCTGTTAAAAATCAAAATTTCAGATGGCATTTACAGGCTTTTGTATCTGAACTCTTCATATCAGTGGTGAGCAGTGACATTTTTAATCAGGTACACTCTTAAAAATAAAGGTGCTTTAAGAGATGCCATAGAAGAAACATTTTTGGTTCCACGAAGAACCACTGAGTCAAAGATTCTTTAAAGAACCATCTCTTTCTTACCTTTTTATAATCCGAAGAACCTTCTTTTGCCACAAAGGACCTTATGTGAAACCGAAAGGTTCTTCAGATGTTAAAGGTTCATTTAGACAAAAAAAAAAAGGTTCTTGTATGGCATTGTGAAGCACCTTTATTTTTAAGTGTATGCTGAGTGCTAAGACTGATTTTTTTTCCCCTTCATTCCCAGTGAATATGACTTATAACTCCCACCCGGTGACACCACTCCAATAACATTTCATGAAAAATACCAAAAATAATAATATCTTTAAAATATTGCCAAGTAATAAATATCAGAAAGGGACTTTAACTGTAAGTGACACAAGCATACAGAAAACAGAGATAAAAATACAATTTCCAAATGTTCAAATGTTTGATGTCTGATGTGTGTTATTATTGTAAATTTTTAAAGCATTTTTATAAACTTTTTTGTTATTATTATTATTATTATTATTATTATTATTTATTTATTATTATTATTATTTTTTTAATTTACCACTTAGGCATGTTGACAGTAATGTACATCTTCAACAATGTCTATGACCAAAAAATATAAGATATGTTTTCAGTAGACTTTTAAAATTTGCTTTTCTTTTGAAAGCATGAAAAAAATACAGTTATGATGGTTTTGTTTTGCTTTTTTTTTTGTTTTTTTTTTTGTTTTTGTTGTTGTTGTTCATTTGATTTAGTCGAGTTTGTTTTGCATCAAACACAATATTTGGCAATCAAGATCCGGCAGCAACATCGCATTTTTTTTTTGCTTGGGCGAGCGCTTGCCAGCTAAACACTGAAACGGCAACAATCCTGACGAGGCATAGCAATAGAGCGGAGTTGCCAAAGCTGCGGAGAATCCAATAGGGTCTGGCTGCAGACAAACTCAAGTACTGCTCACTGCAGAGCCGAATGGCCTCCAGCTCCCCCTCTCTGGAGGTCCAGCTCCACCTCTGTGTGAACTAATGGGTGGAGTTAAGGTTAGGATAGGGTAAGGGGTAGGGTTAGGGTGTGATTAGGTGTCTATCTCCACCCATTACCTCCAGCGAGGGGGAGCTAGAGCTCCAGCTCCTCCCATTTGGCTCTGCAGCGAGCACACTCTCGACAAACTTGCATTTTCAGATGTGCAGTCTCAGACAACAGGACTTCCGGAAGTCTTTTTTATTTTATTTTTTTTTTTTTTTATTACTATTTATTTAACCATCTCAACCATCTCTGGAATTTAGCGAGTTTGGAGTAAAAGTATTTGATGGATATATAATATGTGTCAGGAGCATTCACTCACTATCATCACATTTTTGATCGAGATGGCTTTTGGTTAGCTGGTTTTGCATCTGAACCCTTCATATATAACTTCAACAGGTTATAAATGTTTCTGATAATGTTTTATATTTTCTTATATATATATAGTTTCTGATAATGTTTAATAATGTTTGAATATTTTTTGCTGTGGTATCAAAGTACTTAAGGTGATAAGTAAGCCTAATAAATGGAAAGCAAAATATTTCCTACTTTATTTGATTTATTGATTATTTTGATCCAAAAATTTTATGTAATATGATGCAAACCTGTATGTTAAAAACTATAATATGATGTAACATTAGGAGTTTTGTGATCCGTTGCACCCCAACTGAGAAGATCAAAAATACAGAACATAACATTTTTAACATGAATAAAATTGCATACTCTTTCCACAGAAAAATGACAGATGGAAGCCGCTGAGATTTTCAAAACATCAGGCACACAGATTCTTTAAAATTTACACCAGGACATCATGAAGGCAAGTACAGATTCAGGAGAAAAGAAAGCAGTAGAAATCATGTCAATAAGTATGTGGCAGCACTGCGCCATCTTCTGTTTTGAAATAGAAAGTTGCTCAGCAAAATTAAACGAGCCTGTGTAAATCGTCTTGTGATTCACAAACTTCAAGCTAAGATACGTGTTCAGGTGTTGTTGTTGTTGTTGTTTTTTACATTAAAGCATTACAGTGGCATTTGGAGTTAATAGCTGAATGTCAGTCAATAAACCAAAGAGAGAAACCACTTCATGATGTTCATTCAAATGCAGAAATAAGCAGAATATGCTAATCTGCTATAAGCTTTTGATTCAGCAGTGCACAAACAATATTGCAATCAATTTGCAATATTGAAAATTACTTAGAATTACTAAAAGGTGGTGATGTTACGTTCAACATGGTCCATGTAATGGTTTGCAGTTCTTTGCTACACTCAAAAAAATATATCAGCCCTTAACTTAATTCAATTACATACAAAATTTCCATGCATTTAGATTACATAGTTTTAACTTAAACAAATCAGTTAAACTTAATGTGAATCAAATGCATCAGTCTTACGGAAATGAAACAGGTAAAGTTGATGTAATATTTCCCAGTGTTAAATAAACCCTGCTCAGTGTTCATGTGTTTCCACACTACAGAGTGTTCAAGTAGCATTGACACAGTGTTGGAGTTAAGGAGATCATTATGTCATGATTGACCAATAATGATCAACACCTGCTGTTTACAAGCAGAATCACAGAAGGAAAGAGAAACTCAAGAATCAGACACAGCCAAAGAACCACCGGTGCTCGGAGCCTCTTGGAATTGCTCCGTTTATTATTATTATTAGGGCCCGAGCACTGCAGTGCGAGGACCCTATTGGAATTGCTCTGTTTATTAGGGCCCGAGCACCGATGGTGTGAGGACCCTATTGGAATTGCTCCGTTTATTATTAGGGCCCGAGCACTGATGGTGTGAGGACCCTATTGGAATTGCTCCGTTTATTGGGGCCGAGCACGGTGTGAGGACCCTATTGGAATTGCTCCGTTTATTATTAGGGCCTGAGCACCGATGGTGTGAGGACCCTATTGGAATTGCTCCGTTTATTATTAGGGCCTGAGCACCGATGGTGTGAGGACCCTATTGGAATTGCACCGTTTATTCTTCTTCTTCTTCTTCTTCTCCAAAATGAATCGCATTTTTGAGGGCCTAAACATGCCTGAAAAGTCATTAAACTTTGCACACGCATCAGAACTGGCGAAAATTTACATCTGATATGGGTTTCAGAAGTGGGTGTGGCAAAATGGCTCGATAGCGCCACCTATTCACTTTCAATGAAGTGCCCCTCCCGCTACATGTCACGTACATGTACGAAAATCGGTACACACATGTAACACACCAATACCTACAAAAAAGTCTCCAGGTACGAAATCTGAATCCCAACAGGAAGTCGGTTATTTTTAATTTTCTCAGCAATTTTTGTGTCATTTTTGCCATTTCCAGGCGTCATACTTGAACGAACTCCTCCTAGACATTTATTCGGATCAACACCAAATTTGGTCAGTCCAATCTAAAGCCCTTTGTGACGTTAAATTGCGAAGATCTAGAGTTTTCACTGGAGGGCGTGTCCGTGGCGGCCTGTCAAACTTCGATGATTCGCCATGAAAAAGGAAGTTGTTATAACTCAGCCATACAATATCTGATCTGCCACAAACTTCACATGTATGATAAGACTCTGGTCCTGAACACATATCCATGACCATATTCAGGTATAGTTATAGCGCCACCTGCTGGTAACAGGAAGTGACATGTTTTACGCTGTGAGAAACTCCTCCTACAGATTTCATGAAATCAACATTATATATGGTCAGTCTAATCTAAAGGCCTTTGCGATGTTAAATTGTGAAGATCTTGAGTTTTCATTGAAGGGCGTGTCCGTGGCGGCCTGACAAAGTTCGATGTTTCGCCATGGGAATAGAAGCTGTTATAACTCAGCCATACAATGCCCGATCTGCCCCAAACTTCACATGTTCGATAAGAGTCCTGGCCTGAACACATCTAAAGGCCAATATTCCATTGCGATCATAGAGCCACCTGCTGGCAACAGCAAATTACTTGTTTTACACTAACTCAAGCATGCCATGTTCAATCTGCACCAAACTTCATATGTTTGATAAAAGTGCTGGCCTGAACACATCTACATGACAATATTCAGTTACAGGCATAGCGCCACCAGCTGGCAGCTGGAAGTTTTGCACATTTAAAAGACTATGACATACTCCTCCTATGTTTACTATATTAAATGCATACAGCCCACCGTTCGCTGTTTCACTAAAGCTGCCGGTCAGCGGTGAGCCCGGGTGCGAGGGCCCTTTCATCGCTGCTTGCAGCTTTAATTAGGGCCCGAGCACTGCAGTGCGAGGACCCTATTGGAATTGCTCTGTTTATTCTTCTTCTTCTTCTTCTTCTTCTTCTTCTTCTTCTCCAAAGTAAAAAGTCTTTTTGAGGGCCTAAACATGCTCGAAAACTCATGAAACTTTGCACACGCATCAGTCCTGGTGAAAATTTACATCTGATATGGTTTTCAGAAGTGGGTGTGGCAAAATGGCTCGATAGCGCCACCTATAAAATTTCAACGAAGTGTGCCTCGAGCTGCGTTTCACGTACATGTACGAAACTCGGTACACAGGTGTAGCACACCAATACCTACAAAAAAGTCTCCTGGTACAACATCCTAAACCCAACAGGAAGTCCGTTATATCGAATTTCCTGTACGATTTTTGTGCAGTTTTTGCCATTTTCAGGCCTCGTACTTTAACGAACTCCTCCTACAGTTTTTATCCAATCATCTTCAAATTTGCTGAGTGTTATCATAAGGCCCTTGCGATGTTAAATTGCGAAGCTTTTAGGGGCGTGTCCGTGGCGGCCTGACAAAATTTGACGTGTCGCCATGAAAAAGGAAGTGGCTGTAACTCAGGCAAACAATGTCCGATCTGCCTCAAACTTCACAGGTGTGATAAGAGTCTGGTCCTGAACACATGTCAGTGCCCATATTCAGTTATAGTCATAGCGCCACCTGATGACAACAGGAAGTCACATGTTTAACACTGTTACGGACTCCTAGCAACATATTAAAAAGCATTAGCAAGTTTTAAATAGGCTAGCAACATGCTACAGTCATGCTACAACATGCTAGCAACACTTAGCTAAGAGCTAATGCATGCTATTAATACAAAGAAAAAGAAAATTGCTGTAACTCATGCACACAATGTCCAATCTGACCCAAATTTAATATTCAACATGCTACGAACATAGTAAAGCATGCTAACAACACTTAGCTAATATGCTAAAGCATGCTAATAATACAATAAAACAGGAAGTTACTGTAACTCGGGCATACAATGTCCAATCTGCCCCAAACTTGACATGTTTGATAAGATTCCTAGACTGAACACATGCCCATGCCCGTATTCAGTTATAGTCATAGCGCCACCTGCTGGCAACAGGAAGTCACATGTTTAATACTGTTGTGGATGCCTAGCAACATTTTAAAAATATCAACACGTGTTATATAGGGTAGCAACATGCTAGAAACATGCTAAAACATGTTAGCGACACTTAGCTAAATGCTAAAGCATGCTCTTAATGCAATGAAACAGGAAGTTACTGTAACTCAGGCATGCAATGTCCAATCTGCCCCAAACTTAATATGTTTGATAAGAGTTCTAGCCTGAACACTACGTGCCTGTATTCAGTTATAGTCATAGCGCCACCTACTGTCAACAGGAAGTGACATGTTTAACACTGTGATACACTATTATCAACACACTAAAAAGCCATTGAGTGCTAAAGTAGTTAAAAACACACTCAAACATGCTAGCAACACTTACTTAATGCTAAAGCATGTTGTTAAAGACATAAAACAGGAAGTTGTTGTAATTCATGTAAACAATGTCCAATCTGCCCCAAACTTCACATGTTTGATAAGAGTCCTGGTCTGAAGATATATACATGCCCATATTCAGTTATAGTTATAGCGCCACCTCCTGACAACAGGAAGTGACATGTTTAACGGTGTTACTGACTCCTAGCAACATATTAAAAAGCGTTAGCAAGTTTTAAATAGGCTAGGATCATGCTAGAATCATGTTAAAACATGCTAGCAACACTTAGCTAAGAGCTAAAGCATGATATTAATACAAAGACAAATTGCTGTAACTCATGCATACAATGTCCAATCTGACCCAAACTTAATATTCAACATGCTACAAACATAGTAAAGCATGCTAGCAACACTCAGCTAAAATGCTAAAGCATGCTAATAATACAATGAAACAGGAAGTTACTGTAACTCAGGCATACAATATCCAATATGCCCCAAGCTTAACATGTTTGATAAGAGTCCTGGCCTGAACACATGCCCATGCCCATATTCAGTTATAGTCATAGCTCCACCTGCTGACAACAGGAAGTGAGATGTTGCACTCTGTAATGAACGCAACATTTTAGAAATATCAACAAGTGTTAAATAGGGTAGCAACATGCTAGAAACATGCTATAACATGTTAGCAACACTTAGCTAAGTGCTAAAGCATGTTATTAATGCAATGAAATGGGAAGCTACAGTAACTCAGGCATACAATGTCCAATCTGCCCCAAACTTAACAGGTTTGATAAGAGTCCTGGTCTGAACACATTTACATAACAATATTCAATTATAGTCATAGCGCCACCTACTGTCAACAGGAAGTGATGTTTAACACTGTGATACACTATTAGCAACACACAAAAATAAGCCAGTGAGTGCTAAACTTCCTAAAAACACACTCAAACATGCTAGCAACACTTACTAAGTGCTAAAGCATCTTGTTAAAGCCATGAAACAGGAAGTTGTTGCAATTCCTGCAAACAATGTCCAATCTTCCCCAAACTTCACATGTTTGATAAGAGTCCTGGCCTGAAGATATCTACATGCTCATATTCAGTTAAAGTCATAGCGCCACCTGCTGGCAACCGGAAGTGACATGTTTAACACTGTGATGGTCTATTAAAAGCACAGCAAAATATGCCATATTGTGCTAAATATGCTAGACACAATTTCTAAGTGCTAATGCATCCTATTAATGCCATGAAACAGGAAGTTGTTGTAACTCAGCCATACAATGTCCGATCTGCCCCAAACTTCATATGTTCGATAAGAGTCCTGGCCTGAACACATCTAAAGGCCAATATTCCATTACAATTATAGCGCCACCAGCTGGCAACAGGAAATGACTTGTCTTACACTAACTCAAGCATACCACGTTCAATCTGCACCAAACTTCATATGTTTGATAAAAGCGCTGACCTGAAGACGTCTACATGCCAATATTCAGTTATAGGCATAGCGCCACCAGCTGGCAGCATGAAGTTTGGCACATCTAAATGACTTTGATATATTCCTCCTAAATTTACTATGTTAAAAGCATAGTGCCCACCGTTCGCTGTTTCCCTAAAGCCACCGGTCGGCGGTGCGCCCGGGTGCGAGGGCCCGTTCATCGCTGCTTGCAGCTTTAATTATTTTTATTCTTCTTCTTCTCCAAAATGAATCGCATTTTTGAGGGCCTAAACATGCCCGAAAAGTCAGAAAACTTTGCACACGCATCAGACCTGGCGAAAATTTACGTCTGATATGGGTTCCAGAAGTGGGTGTGGCAAAATGGCTCGACAGCGCCACCTATTCACTTTCTATGAAGTGCCCCTCCCACTACGTTTCACGTACATGTATGAAAATTGGTAAGCATATGTAATGCACCAATACGCACAAAAAAGTCTCTTGGAGGAAAATCCGAAACCCAACAGGAAGTCAGATATTTTTCATTTTCTCAGCAAATTTTGTGTCATTTTTGCCATTTCCAGGCGTCGTATTAAAATGAACTCCTCCTAGAGATTTATTCAGATCAACACCAAATTTGGTCAGTGTAATCTAAAGCCCTTTGTGACGTTAAATTGCGAAGATCTAGAGTTTTCGCTGGAGGGCGTGTCCGTGGCGGCCTGTCAAATTTCGATGATTCGCCATGAAAAAGGAAGTTGTTATAACTCAGCCATACAATATCTGATCTGCCCCAAACTTCACATGTTTGATAACAGTCTGGTCCTGAACACATATGTATGATCATATTCAGTTATAGTCATAGCGCCACCTGCTGACAACAGGAAGTGGCACGTTTTACGCTGTGAGAAACTCCTCCTAGTGATTTCATGAAATCAACATTATATTCGGTCAGTCTACTCTAAAGGCCTTTGCGATGATAAATTGTGAAGATCTTGAGTTTTCGTTGAAGGGCGTGTCCGTGGTGGCCTGACAAAGTTCGATGTTTCGCCATGGGAATAGAAGCTGTTATAACTCAGCCATACAATGTCCGATCTGCCCCAAACTTCATATTTTCGATAAGAGTCCTGGCCTGAACACATCTGAATGCCAATATTCCATTAAAATCATAGCGCCACCTGCTGGCAACAGGAAATGACTTGTTTTACACTAACTTAAACATGCAATGTCCAATTTGCACTAAACTTTACATGTTTGGTAAGAGTCCTGACCTGAAGACATCTAAAAGCCAACATTCAGTTATAATCATAACGCCACCTATTGGCAGCAGGATATGTCATGTCTTAAACTAACTCAAGCATGCCATGTTCAATCTGTACCAAACTTCATATGTTTGATAAAAGTGCTGGCCTGAACACATCTAGAGGCCAATTTTCAATTATTATCATAGCGCCACCTTTTGGCAACAGGAAATGACTTGTTTTACACTAACTTAAACATGCAATGTCCAATTGGTAAGAGTACTGACCTGAAGACATCTAAATAGCAATATTCAGTTATAATCATAGCGCCACCTGTTGGTAACAGGATATGTCATGTCTTAAACTAACTCAGGCATACCATGTTCAATCTACAACAAACTTTACACGTTTGACAAAAGCGCTGGCCTGAAGACATCCACATGCCAATATTCAGTTATAGGCATAGCGCCACCAGCTGGTAGCAAGAAGTTTGGCACATCTAAATGACTTTGACATATTCCTCCTAAATTTACCATGTGAAAAGCATAGTGCCAACCATTTGCCACCGATCGGCGGTGAGCCCGGGTGCGAGGGCCCTTTCATCGCTGCTTGCAGCTTTAATTATTATTATTATTATTAGGGCCTGAGCACCGATGGTGTGAGGACCCTATTGGAATTGCTCCGTTTATTATTAGGGCCCGAGCACTGATGGTGTGAGGACCCTATTGGAATTGCTCCGTTTATTATTAGGGCCCGAGCACTGATGGTGTGAGGACCCTATTGGAATTGCTCCGTTTATTCTTCTTCTTCTTCTTCTTCTTCTTCTCCAAAATGAATCGCATTTTTGAGGGCCTAAACATGCCCGAAAAGTCATCAAACTTTGCACACGCATCAGAACTGGTGAAAATTTACGTCTGATATGGGTTTTAGAAGTGGGTGTGGTAAAATGGCTCGACAGCGCCACCTATTCACTTTCAATGAAGTGCCCCTCCCGCTGTGTTTCATGTACATGTATGAAAATTAGTACACACATGCAACACACCAATACCTACAAAAAAGTCTCCAGGTACGAAATCCAAATCCCAACAGGAAGTCAGTTATTTTTCATTTTCTCAGCAAATTTTGTGCCATTTTTGACATTTCCATGCCTCGTATTAAAAGTTTGGCACATATAAATGACTTTGACACATTCCTCCTAAATTTAGTACGTGAAAAGCATAGTGCCCACATTTCGCCACCGATCGGCGGTGAGCCCGGGTGCGAGGGCCCTTTCATCGCTGCTTGCAGCTTTAATTATTATTATTATTATTATTCTCCTAAATGAAGTCATCAAACTTTGCACACGCCTCAGATCTGGCAAAAATTTACGTCTGATATGGGTCTCAGAAGTGGGTGTGGTAAATTGGCTCGACAGCACCACCTATACACTTTCAGCGGAGTGCGCCTCGAGCTACGTTTTACGTACATGTATGAAAATCGGTTTACACATGTAACACACCAATACCTACAAAAAAGTCTCCAGGTACGAAATCCAAATCCCAACAGGAAGTAAGTTATTTTAATTTTTCCCGGCAAATTTTGTGTCATTTTTGCCATTTCCAGGTGTCATACTTGAACGAACTCCTCTCAGAGATTTATTCGGATCAACACCAAATTTGGTCAGTCTAATCTAAAGCCCTTTGTGACGTTAAATTGCGAAGATCTAGAGTTTTCACTGGAGGGCGTGTCCGTGGCGGCCTGTCAAATTTCGATGATTCGCCATGAAAAAGGAAGTTGTTATAACTCAGCCATACAATGTCTGATCTGCCCCAAACTTCACATGTTTGATAAGAGTCTGGTCCTGAACACATGCCCATGCTCATATTCACTTTTAATCATAGCGCCACCTACTGACAACAGGAAGTGATATGTTTTACGCTGTGAGAAACTCCTCCTACAGATTTCATGAAATCAACATTGTATTTGGTCAGTCTACTCTAAAGGCCTTTGCGATGTTAAATTGTGAAGATCTTGAGTTTTCGTTGAAGGGCGTGTCCGTGGCGGCTTGACAAAGTTCGATCTTTCGCTATGGGAATAGAAGATGCTATAACTCAGCCATACAATGTCTGATCTGCTCCAAACTTCACATGTTTGATAAGAGTCCGGTCCTGAACAAATGCCCATAGTCATATTCAGTTTTAGTCATAGCGCCACCTACTGGCAACAGGAAGTGACATGTTTTACTCTGTAATGGAATCCTCCTAGAGATTTATTCAGAACGACACCAAATTCGGTCAGTCTACTCTAAAGGCCTTTGAGATGTTAAATTGTGAAGATCTTGAGTTTTCGTTCAAGGGCGTGTCCATGACGGCTTGACAAAATTCGATGTTTCGCCATAGGAATAGAAATTGTTGTAACTCGCATAAATGTGATCTGTCTAAACTTCACATGTTCAATAAGAGTCCTGGCCTGAACACATCTAGAGGCCAATATTCAGTTTTATCATAGCGCCACCTGTTGGCAACAGGAAATGACTTATTTTACACTAACTTAAACATACAATGTCTGATCTGCCCCAAACTTCACATGTTTGATAAGAGTCTGGTCCTGAACACATACGTATGATCAAATTCAGTTATAGTCACAGCGCCACCTGCTGACAACAGGAAGTGACATGTTTTACGCTGTGAGAAACTCCTCCTAGTGATTTTATGAAATCAACATTATATTCAGTCAGTCTAATCTAAAGGCCTTTGCCATGATAAATTGTGAGTTTTCGTTGAAGGGCGTGTCCGTGGCGGCCTGACAAAGTTTGATGTTTCGCCATGGGAATAGAAGCTGTTATAACGCAGCCATACAATGTCCGATCTGCCCCAAACTTCACATGTTCGATAAGAGTCCTGGCCTGAACATATCTGAAGGCCAATATTCCATTATAATCATAGTGCCACCTGCTGGCAACAGGAAATGACTTGTTTTACACTAACTTAAACATGCAATGTCCAATTTGCACCAAACTTCACATGTCTGGTAAGACTCCTGACCTGAAGACACCTAAAAGCCAATATTCAGTTATCATCATAGCGCCACCTATTGGCAGCAGGATATGTCACGTCTTACACTAACTCAAGCATGCCATGTTCAATCTGTACCAAACTTCATATGTTTGATAAAAGTGCTGGCCTGAACACATCTACATGCCAATATTCAGTTATAGGCATTGCGCCACCAGCTGGCAGCAGGAAGTTTGGCACATCTAAATGACTTTGACAATTCCCTCTTAAATTTTCTATGTGAAAAGCATAGTGCCCACTTTTCGCCACCGATCGGCAGTGAACCCGGGTGCGAGGGCCCTTTCATCGCTGCTTGCAGCTTTAATTATTATTATTCTTATTTTTATTCTTCTTCTTCTCCAAAATGAATCGCATTTTTGAGGGCCTAAACATGCCCGAAAAGTCATGAAACTTTGCACACGCATCAGAACTGGCGAAAATTTACGTCTGATATGGGTTTCAGAAGTGGGTGTGGCAAAATGACTCGACAGCGCCACCTATTCAGGCTCAATGAAGTGCCCCTCCCGCTACTTTTCACGTACATGTATGAAAATTGGTAAGCACATGTAACACACCAATACCCACAAAAAAGTCTCTTGGAGGAAAATCCGAAACCCAACAGGAAGTCAGATATTTTTCATTTTCTCAGCAAATTTTGTGTCATTTTTGCCATTTCCAGGTGTCGTATTAAAATGAACTCCTCCTAGAGGATTATTCAGATCAACACCAAATTTGGTCAGTCCAATCTAAAGCCCTTTGTGACGTTAAATTGCGAAGATCTAGAGTTTTTGTTGGAGGGCGTGTCCGTGGCGGCCTGTCAAATTTCGATGATTCGCCATGAAAATCGAAGTTGTTATAACTCAGCCATACAATGTCTGATCTCCACCAAACTTCACATGTTTGATAAGAGTCCGGTCCTGAACACATGCGCATAGTCATATTCAGTTTTAGTCATAGCGCCACCTGCTGGCAACAGGAAGTGACAAGTTTTACTTTGTAACGGACTCCTCCTAGAGATTTATTCAGATCAACACCACATTTGGTCAGTCTACTCTAAACGCCTTTGCCATGTTAAATTGTGAAGATCTTGAGTTTTCGTTGAAGGGCGTGTCCATGGCGGCCTGACAAAGTTCGATGTTTCGCCATGGAAATACAAGATGTTGTAACTCTGCCATAAAATGTCCGATATGCCCCAAACTTCACACGTTCGATAAGTGTCCTGGCCTGAACACATCTAGAGGCCAATATTCAGTTATTATCATAGCGCCACCTGTTGGCAACAGGAAATGTCTTATTTTACACTAACTTAAACATGCAATGTCTGATCTGCACCAAACTTCACATGTTTGGTAAGAGTCCTGACCTGAAGACACCTAAAGACCAATATTCAGATATAATCATAGCACCACCTGTTGGCAGCAAGATAAACTTCATATGTTTGACAAAAGTGCTGGCCTGAACACATCTACATGCCAATATTCAGTTACAGACATAGCGCCACCAGCTGGCAGCAGGAAGTTTGGCACATATTAATGACTTTGACATATTCCTCCTAAATTTACTATGCGAAAAGCATAGTGCCCACCATTCGCCACCGATCTGCGGTGAGTCCGGGTGCGAGGGCCCTTTCATCGCTGCTTGCAGCATTAATTCATTTTTATTATTATTGAAGTTACTTTGGAATAAATCACAGCATGTTTCATGATTAAAACAAAAACAAAACAAAAAAAAAAAACGTGGCGCTGAAGAACTGACAGTGCCACGGTTGATCTTCGGCTGACCAATCAGCAGAAAGGGGTGTTTTGTTCCGCCCACTTGTAGAAATCGAATATTCAAGCCGTTTATTTATTTTTCCACCCCTGAAGGAAAAACGAAAAATCAAGCTGAATTCTTGTTTTTCGTTTTTCCGGAAAAAATTAAAAAACGGAAAAGAAGCCATTTTCTCATGTTTCTTCTTTCAATATTAAATCAAAAAACGAATGGACGAATGATACACGGATTTACAAGTTTAGGTTGTGGCATCCGAATAAGATTTTTGAACAAACATAAAACATGACTCGTTATTCTGATTTTCCATTTTTTGTGTTTTGCATACGGTTGGTCCGTACCATTACCGCCGGGGGAGGGGATGGGGGTTTGGTTTACAGCCTGCAGCGGATCCAGAGCGCTGCCGCTTTATGTATAAGCAGGGTGTGATTTGCTGCATCCCTGCCTCTGCTGTATTATTTTTATCCCTGGTGGGGATAAAAACATCCTGCGAACCTGCTTCTAAGTCCCGATCTAAAACAAATGATTCGCAATACGCGCTTTAAAGTCCCGTTTGAATCAAATGATTCGCGATACAACTGATCCATCTTTTTGCCTTCTTGTATGAAGTGTGTCTACGCCCAGTCGTTGGCAATAACGCAGATTGCGTAGCTTCTTCTGTCATAAAATCCCAGCAAGCAATTTTTGGTCTAAAAAACGTATATTAGCCGTTGAAACACAGCCTAGACGTCTAGGCTAAAATAAGGTTGTCATTGGGCTGTCAGTGAAAATTTAATAGACACGTCTAAACATAGACCTAATAGACTATATATACAGTAGTCAGCATTTGAAGTGGATCAAAAAAGTTAATCAAAGTTGTCCTAAGACAAGAATGGGTATTGTTTTGGTTGTTTTAGACAACTTTGATGAAACTTTTGATCCACTTCAAATGTTGACTACTATATATATATATATATATATATATATATATAGAAATATAGAAACCAAACACCTTGTAAACGCTGTTGACTTTGCTTACATAATGAAATATCATATATCTCACAAGTATTTTGCCAAAAAATGACATGCAACTAAATTCAAGATTATTTGGTCTAGAAGTGGGTTACAAATAGCCGGACTATATCGGGTCTATAGTTAAACTAGACGTCGAAATGGCGACTATTGCTTGCTGGGATGTATCATGACATAAAAATGAGAAGTGAATTAATAGAACATAAAGCACTTGCATTGTTAATTACACACACAAAATATTGGATAAGAAGTAGAGATCACAGTCCTCTAGTGGTTTAACAAATAAAAGGGGAACAAATGTGAGCACAGGTGTCATTTATAAGGCCTGTGAAGGTATTCTATTTGGCATGAGATTGCACTGTAAAAAATTGCACTGTAAAATAACAGTAATTTACTGGCAGCTGTGGTTGCCAGCATTATACTGTTATTTTATAGCTCTCTACCGTTAATTTACAGCTCTTCATTTTTATAGTATGTTACTGTTATTATACCATGTGGTAACTCGTTTTATTTTGGAAACCGATTGCTTCAAACCATTTGAGTTTTAAAAAAAAAACTATTGTTTATATGGTGTTAGTACAGTGAACTTATTTAATTTGAGTCCACTAAGAAGAATATTTCTTAATACAAACCCTTAAAGTGTAATAAAGAAGCAATCGACTTTTGCTCAAATCTTTATAGATTGTCATTAACTAACAATAGCACAGATTTGTGTAATAAAGTGCTTAGTAAAGAGATTGTCACTATATCAGCAATTCCACAATTACTGTCTTTAAATAAAGCAGCAAAACATCAGTACTTGTGGCTCATCATTGCCTGAAGCACAAGCTCTACTCTCCAGCACAATGGTGACCCACAAAACTAAATTAAACTGACAGATCTCTCTTGTACAAAAACACATCAGTTAGGCACAATTAAATATTTACTCTCCCTACCAGTTAATGACTTTGCATAATTGTTTTTCTATGAACATTCACTAATATTTTAGTGAAAATAACTTGATTTGCTTGGTAAATCTGACTGTTATGTTTTACAGTATATTACTGTTTTTTCTTGAATTAACAGTAATCTACTGGCAGCTCTAGTTGACAGCATGTTACTGTTTTTCTACAGTGTGTTGCCGTGAATTAATTACAGTTTATTACTGTTAAATTACATTTCATGCTGTTTTTTTTTTCCATCCTACATCTTTAACCCTTTAAAACCCAGAGCAAAAGTGTGTTTTAAATCAGTTTTAAATGAACACTTATAATGTGTCAACACTACAGAGTGTTTGAGTAATACTGAATTAGTGCTGAAGTTAATGAGATAATTATATGATTGATCACGTTCTGATTGAGCATTAGTGATGAACACCAGCTGTTAACAAACAAAATTGCTGAATGAAAGAATAACACAAGAACAACTGACTTCAGCCACAGCCTTAGATGACATCAACTGAAATAAAAGAAGACATTAAATCTCTCAAGATCTGATTAAACTCCTAAAACAGCATTACCAGCTTCAATTATTACCACACTGACTTTATTTCTGTCAGACGTCTACAGAAGAGAGTTGCAGAGGTTTAGGTTTTTTTTTTCTTTCACTACCACGGTGGAGATCAGTGTTTACTTTAGTTGGGCTGTTGAACCTTGACATTTTAAGGTTAATTTTAGTTTAGTTGTTGTAATTGTGTATGTTTATAACATGCTTGTTATGACAAAAAAAATACATAAATATATGACTACAAAGAAATCTAGAATTGTTTATGGTTTGTAAGTAACATATTTTATCCAGTGTCTTTTCTTTTATTGAATATTGATGTGAAATTAAAAAAAAATAACTGGGTATGCAGATGTAAGAAAGACCACTCATTTATTTAAAAAAAAAAAAAACTTCAGCATAATTTAGATACACACATCAAGAATCATCGTATGAATCTCAACAATGGTGAGAACAAGTCATGGGTGAGGTTTTGTAGTGTGCTGATACCCAGCATGCATTGCAGCATGAAGCTTTCGATTGTCACCATTTGTATAAGCTAATGGAGACCCATGAGTCCCCATGAGCCAGTGCATTCAAGTTGGGTCCCCATCTTGATAGAAAACCCGAACACACACACACACACACACACACACTATATATATATATGCGATTTGTGGAAAAAAGCAGAGGGGGATGCTTTTGAAAACTTTTTTCTCTCCATAGGGCGGAGGTTGACCAAACTGTAAGTGTAATCTGTTAACAAGTACCAGGTAATGAGGTAACATGATCAGAATTTAATAAAAACATTGCATTGTAAGTTAGGCCTATTAATTGTAAATTGTATTAAATTTTGCGTCGCAAAAGGATTTACTGTTTCGAAGCGCTTCAATCGAATCCCGAATCAGTTGATTCAGAACGGGACTTTAAAGTGCGTATCGCGAATCATTTGATTCAATTCGGGACTTAGAAGCAGGTTCGCAGGATGTTTTTATCCCCAACAGGGATAAAACTAATTCAGCAGAGGCAGGGATGCATAGACCGGCAATCGCACCCTGCTTATACATAAAGCGGCAGCGCTCTGGATTCGCTGCAGGCTGTAAACTAAACCCCCATCCCCTCCCCCGGCGGTAATGGTACGGACCAACCGTATGCAAAACACACACACAAAAAAAGGAAAATCAGAATAACGAGTCATGTTTTATGTTTGTTCAAAAATCTTATTCGGATGCCACAACCTAAACTTGTAGACTAGAAAATTAAACAGAGAGACAATTATTCGTTTGTGAGGTATTTGAAAAAAAAAAACGGAAAATGAAAGTTTGAAGCCAATTTTTATCTGGTTAATTTTGATGGTGCAAATTGAACAAAGAACTGCAAACCGTTACACGGACCGTGTAAGCATTGTTTTTTTTTTTTTTGTTTTTGTTTTTTTCATAATTTATATTTTAAGTTCAAAAATTAATTTTGACCATGAAATACAGTCTAACAGACAATTAACAGTCTAAGGATTGAGGCAGAGTTAAAATAAACAGATCATAGATTTACTTTATGAATTTTTGTTTTCTTTATTTTACTTTTTTAGTGCCAATACACCAACAAAAATTAATAACTTTGTTAACTGTATTATTCATTTATTTATTTGTTCGTTCGTTCGTTTGTTTGTTTTTTCAGTTTATTTTATCCAAGGCTGTGGCTGAAGTTAGATGTAGTTCTTGTGGGTCTGCTAATACTGTGGTAGTTTGCTTGGGTGCACACTGAACAGCAAGAGAGTTAAGTGGGGAAATGGAGAGCGAGGGCAAGACTGAAAGGGCAGTCAGGCCTTGGTGCGATCTGACCCTCTCCTCTTCCTCTCTGTGATGAGATGGCTTCTGTGGCTTAGGGTTTAATGTCACATGTGTTGGGTTCCCTGTTGCTTAGGAAATGGGTACTGTTTAGCCATCTCAGGGTGCTGTTAGGCCAGAGACAACACAGGCCTCGTAGGCTGGGCTGATGGAGCCTTCTGACGACTTGACCAGAACAATTGCCAGAAAGTTATAAGACTAGTACATCTATGACACAAATTGTGTGATTTATGACACATTAGTGTCTTAAATATTTTAAGAATATCAACCTGTGTTAAGAAGAATAACACACTGATTTAGTTAAAATCAACATAAAATGTGTTGTTCTTAGACACACAGATGTGTTAAGATATAACAGGTTGTGTTGTTTTTAACACATCCGTTTTAATAGTGAATTAAGACAATTTTGCAGGCTTGTTTGTTCAAAGCCTTGATGTCCCAGATAAAAGAGACAACGCGCTTGGAATAAACTATGCCGCCCAGTGTAGCGAAGTAAAAGTACAGTTTTTTCATTAGAAATGTACTTGAGTTAAAGTAAAAGTACCCATCTTTAAATGTAATCTTTAAAGTACATGTTTTCCAAAAACACTACATTACACTACTTCATTACCTCTGGCTATGATATACAGTACAATAAAAAAAAAATAATAATAATTTTCCACCCTCGGTACCTTTAGCCAATTTGCATTACAGTATTTGCACTGACCATCGCTTGTCCAAAACTGAGCATGATATCTAAAAAAAAAAGTTATGATCAGAGGTGTAAAATCCATGTTCAGAAAGTAAAAGCCCTCCTCAGCATTTTGTTCCAATCACCTGGATTTGCTAATTAGCACAGTTTTTTAGCCAGGAGGTCAGAAATGGGACCAAGTCCTCAAAGAGTTAAAGTTAAGGTAATTAAGTGACTAATTAAATGATGAGTGTGCATTCGTGATGAACACCTGCAAGCAGCTTCACTAAAGAAAAAAGAAACACAAGATCTACAACTGACTTCAGCCACAGAATAGAAAAAGAAAAATCAAGCTAGTGCCTTCTTTTTAGTTTTTGTAATTTTTTTTGTATAATGAATTAAAAAAGTAAAAAAAAAAATTGACAGAATACAAAAAGAAAAGAGAAGCTAGTGTTATTATTATTATTATTATTATTATTATTATTATTATCATTATTATTATCATTATTATTATTATTATTTAAGAAAACAAACAGTAAGAAAATGAATAGAGTATAAGCATAAAATAGTTTTTAATAAAAAGATTAGAATTAGAATAGAGAGTGCTAGAGTTAGAGGGTCAAAGCAGCTATTGGTAGCCAGTGCAAACTGACGAAGAGGGGTATGAGGTGTGTTCTTTTTGGCTCATTAAAAATTATCTTGCAGCTGCATTCTGAATTAATTGTAAAGGTTTGATAGAACTGGCTGGAGGACCAAACAATGGTGACAAAAGAGCATTGCAATAGTCCAGCCTGGACAGAGCAAGAGCTTGAACAAGGAGTTGAGAAACATGTTCCGAAAGAACAATAAAGCAAATCTGCACAACTGTTTTAGCAATGTGGTCTGAGAAAGTCAGCTGATCATCAATCACAACTCCAAGGTTTCTGGATGTTTTTAAAGGAGTTATGGTTGATGTGCCTAACTGGATGGTGAAATTGTGATGAAAGGATGGGTTTGATAGAACCACAAGCAGTTCTGTCTTGGCAAGGTTGAGTTGAAGGTGATCCAGGTTCTTCATTCACAGAAATGTCTGTTAGACAAGCTGAGATCCGAGCAGCTATTGTCGGATCATCAGGATGGAATGAGAGGTAGAGTTGAGTGTCATCTGTATAGCAGTGATATGAAAAGCCATGTTTCTGAATGACAGAACCTAGTGATGCCATGTAGACAGAGAAGAGAAGTGGTCCAAGAACTGAGCCCTGAGGTATCCCATAGCTAGATGTTGTGACTTGGATACCTTACCTCTCCAAAATACTTTGAAGGGCCTGTCTGAGAGGTAAGATTCAAACCACTGGAGTGCTTAAAATTTATTAACTATTATTTTTCCTTTTTTCTGTCCTGTAGATCTTCAATGATCCTATTCATGGTCACATTGAGCTGCCCCCCCTGCTGGTGAAGATCATTGACACTCCTCAGTTTCAGAGACTCCGGCACCTCAAACAACTGGGGTCAAAATTTCTGGTGTATCCAGGTGCCACTCACAGTCGCTTCGAACACTCCATAGGGTAATTTCCCCTTTTTTCTCAGGTTTGATTTTAGTAAGGTTTTGAATGTTTTAAAAACAGCAGGGACATGCAGGGGGAGAAAAAACCACCACACCACATCTCAGATGAAATTTAGGTGAGAGGCTGTAGTGAGGGGAGGAGTGAAATAAGTGTGGGCAAGACAATTGTGATTTCTTATGGCTCAAACACCAACACGATTTAAGGCAGATATTGCATAATTCACACTTATGTGTTGTGCTGCTAAAAACTGGATGCAATCTAAGTTCTGTTGATTTTATATGACAAATGAATATGATGAGCAAGACACAAAATACTTGTTTTTAGCAACTATTCAGACCCCTTTAGTGATTTTCTTCTTGGTTAAACCTTATTTAGTTGCTGAGATTTGCTGTTACTGCCACAATGCACACACCTCTCTCTGTGTCTGATTTGTTTAGTGAATGACTGAGAGTGGTAAAATAGATATTATGTAAAATAGATATAATATTATTTTGCTTCTAACCTGAATGATCATTTTACATGTAAATATAGCTGAAATTACAGCACAACTGTTATCTTTATCTTGTGTGATTTTGTCAAACAATATTTGAAAGCTTGGTAGGAAGAGCTGGCTAACATATATACTTAATTGGTGGCGTGTGAGTTATTATCTCATATTCATCTCTGGTCTGATAACACAAACAGAAAAATATATAAATGAAAATAGTTGTATTCTGAATTTGACTATTAAAATGCAGATTGTGAGCATAGAGATTAGTAGAGAAGCAAACAAATGCAAAAGGCTGACACTGGACAAAATTCAAATATGACAGTTTTTTCTCTGTATATGCTACTGTTAGGATTGATTTTGGATAAATATAGCGTGTCGTTTCATTCTTAGGCCAATAGGTGTGTAACGGTACGTGTATTCATACTGAATGGTTCATGGGGCAAATTCCAAATGGAAGTGATCCTCATGCCCTACTCCCTTTGAAGGGCAGAGGCATTGGAGTAGAGACTTTGGAGTGAGCAGGGCACATGCTTGCCATAATGTAGCTGTTTTGGAATGCACTTGACAAAAGGAGCAATGTAATTTCTTCATTACCTTCAGGTGCATAACTGTTGCAAATTAATATACTTTTCTTTTTTTTTTATTTTTATTATTATTTTTTTTTATTATCAATTGCCAAGTGCATTCCAAATGGCTACATAATGGCACACACATGCCCTGCTTACTCTAAAGACTCCACTCCAAGGGCTTTTTTGGGTGCATACCATGGTTTTACTATAGTAATATTGTAGTAATTCTACAGTTAAACTGTAGTAACCATGACTGTGGTAACCATGTTTTGTTTTTGTTTTTTGTTTTTTTTTGTAAACATGGTTTTGATACTATGGTTCTAATAACAATATTGTAGTAATAGTACTAGAATGAAACTCTAGTAACCATGCCTGTAGTAATCACAGTTTTACTAAAGTAAGTTTGACATAACAGGTTGTATTGTTGCTACATAACAAAAGTTATGCAATGAACTACTATGAAAAAAATAAAAATAAAAATAATAATAATAATAAAAACAGAATAAGTTACTTTTTTATGATACTGACTTAATTAAAGCACTTATATTATATTTGAAAGAGAACATGTTTACCTGTGACATAAAATGATTACAATAAATTACATTTTTTTGTTTTAAATATTGGAGATAAAGTACTGCAGTGCAGTGTAAAAATTGCTAATTTGCATATAAAAATAACATTACATAACTTTATCTCTACAGAAATTAACAGTATGTTTATAAAATGAATAAATATATAATTGTACACTTCATTTACATTGTGTTTGTTTGGTCAGCAAATAAAATAAACATGGCTTAGTAGTGCACCTTTAAATACAGAGTATCATACAGCCTACATCCCTAAAATGTATCCAGACACATCTGACATGAGCAAAAGCAGATGTTTGTATTATATACTGTGCATCCTAGAAAACAGATGCCACTGACTACCTTACTTAAAAAAAAAAAAAACAAACAAAAAAAAATACATTGCTTAAAAAAGAGGATCCTTTAATTTAAATGATTTAAACATAATACAAAAGGTATTTACAAGAAATAAACAGTATTTTAAGAATGTTTAAAATGATATTCACTCACATGAGATAAAGACTTCAGTCAAATTCAAATCATTGGTCTACGTTACTGCATGTGGGTAGACAAAGGCCAATCGAGTACTTTGAACTTTTTCTCTGTAAAGGTGATTTGTGCTTTCAAAAATGTGTGCATGATGCTGCATCCATTCCATTAGTTGTCAGTAAGAAGTCCCAATAGTATGTTACTGCACAGCCGGAGGCTGCACTTTCAGGACCGCAGTTCCACGACCGCATTTCTAGGACTCTATTTTTTGTGATAACGCCATCTAGAGGAGATCTGATTAAAGCATGAAACTATTCATTTTTAATCTTTCCATCTTTTTTTTATGTTTGAGGCGTCAGCAATCTCCATTTAGCTCCAAAACTCTATTTAGCTGTGCAAAACAGATCACTGTTCTGCTGAATGTTATAAACTAACATTTGTATTCAAATAAAATTACATTTATTAATGTACTAATAAACAGTAATTTGTAGCGCAATTGTTTTACCGTTTATTGCACTTTATGTGTGTCACACATCAGACGTGAATTGCTGTGCTGCAGCTAATGAACTGAACTGCAAAAATACAAGTCTTTCTTTACAAGAAAATGGAATTTAACACCAGAATATATATAGACTATATTGAAATAAATTAAGTTAAATATTTCAAACGTGTTACCAATGGGTATGTTAAGGGTTAGGAGTCGGTTAGGACAATAATTAAGTGTATACAATTAAACAACTACATATTTCTTTAAAAAATAATAATATACAGAATTGAATAGCAAGCGCTATTAAATAGTACGAGATGCTAATACATACATATATACAATAAATCAATAAAATAAAATAATACAAAAATACTATAGGGTCCTATAAATGCGGTCCTGAAACTGCAGCCTCCGGTTGTGCAGGAACACCCTTCTCAGAAGCCCAATGAAGAATGTCACATCGGCCAGTATAAGTCCAGTGAACTCTCCCGGGAGTTTATTTGAGTCCATACTCAAGAGTGTTAAAATGAACACTGAAGCAGTGTTAAAGTGGTAAAGTGATGAGGTAATTAAGTGATTCATTGAGTGATGATTGACTATTATTGAAGACACCTGATGTTAATAAGCAGAATCACCAAAAGGAGAAAATCTAATTCTGTAGGTCATCATTATAGTGGTCAGTGTTTGTATTATTTGGGATCTTTATTAGATTGTGTTTGGCTGTTGTAATTGAATTATAACAACCAGACAAACCAGAACAAAGATGATTATGTGGTTTTGAATATGCTTTGACATGATCATTATGTAGTGACCTGAATAATTGGGTTTGGTTTTCTTTATTGTTTATGTCGGTATAATCAGACAGTTGTCTGAAAACTTATTTTAAAACTTATTTTATTATTATTAATTTTTTATTTTTGATCAGAGGAGCTTGTAAGAAATCCATTCAAAATTGATAGAAAATACAGGCTTTTAAACAACAAGGCAGTTGTAATCAATAAAGAAAATGTAACTCAAAGACTAGACACTAAATGATTTCAGTGGCTCAAATTATGCTTTTTTTTTTTTTTCTCCTTGAGATAATTTTTGTTCTTTGGCTTGTCTGGCTGAACTTTTAACTCAATGGTTCCAGCAGCTAAACAAAGACTAATGCTAAAAAGCTAGGGTCAAGAACCAACTAGCAATACTAACACTGAATGTATATATAATGGTGGCACGTCCTTTTAGTGGTTCTTGTAGCATCGGAGTGTCTTCAATAATGGTCAATCATCACTGAAAGAATCACTTAATTACCTCATTAACTCTAACACTGCTTCATTGTTCATTTTAACACTCTTGAGTATGGACTCAAATAAACTCCCGGGAGAGTTCATTTAACACTGGGCTTTTTTGCTGTGTAGACTTTACCTACTTTTTTTTTAGTTTGTCATAGCTATTTGGTGGGTTTAGTACTGGTGGTGCGAGGACCCTCTTGGAATTCTCCGTTTGTGTGGGGCGAGGCACCCGGTGAAGTGCTGCGTGGACCCTCTGGAATTACTCCCGTTTATTGTGGGGCCGAGCACCCGGTGTCGGGGTCTGAGTGCTCCGTTTATTATTATTATTATTATTATTTTTATTCTTCTTCTTCTCCAAAATGAATCGCATTTTTGAGGGCCTAAACATGCCCGAAAAGTCATGAAACTTTGCACACGCATCAGACCTGGCGAAAATTTATGTCTGATATAGGTTTCAGAAGTGGGTGTGGCAAAATGGCTGAACAGCATACCTATTCATGGGGTGCCTCCTTCGTTCCACATTACATGTATGAAAATTGGTAGAAGCACATGTAGCACCAATACCCACAAAAGAGTCTCTTGGAAAATCCATTAACCAGGAGTCAGATATTTTTCATTTTTCTCAGCAAATTTTGGCTGTCATTTTTGCCATTTCCAGGCGGTATTAAAAGCGAACTCCTCTAAGGATTTATTCAGATCAACACCAAAATTTTGGTCAGTCTAATCTAAAGCCTTTTGTGGCGTTTAGTGCGAGATCTAGAGTTTTGCTGGAGGCGTGTCAGTAGCAGCCTGTCAAATTTCAACTGAATAGCCATGGCTCGGAAGTTGTTATAACTCAAGCCTTACAAATCTGCCCCAAACTGAGACCAGGCATGGGCAAATGAACTGAATCTGTTTTTCAACGGATTTGATCTTGCCCGCTCCCCAGCCCCTTCTTCACTCCCCTCCAGACAAGCCATCCCCCCTCAACTGTCATCATTCACTCCTCAGCTCCCTGCACAGCACTCTGCCCTTCTTCCAACTGTCACTGAGGGCTTAGTTTCAGCTTCAGCTTCAGCTTTAGACCAGTCAACTTCCATCCCCCTCTGTCTCACTTTGGACCAGGTTAGGAGGGAGTTAAAAAAGACCAAGGCCAGGAAGGCCACAGGCCCTGATAACATCAGCTCCAGGCTTCTCAGGGAATGCACAGACCAGCTCTGTGAGGTTGTTCTGTTCATGTTCAACCTGAGTCTTAGTCTGGAGAGAGTTCCGGCATTGTGGAAGACCTCCTGTGTGGTTCCTGTTCCCAAAATATCACATCCAAAGGAGCTGAACCACTATAGACCTATTGTATTAACCTCCCACCTGATGAACGCCATGGAGAGGATTGTCCTTAGTTACCTCCGAACCCAGGTGAGCTCGGCATTGGACTCGCTGCAGTTTGCCTATCGATCTGGCATTGGAGTGGATGATGCCATCATCTACCTGCTGCATTGGGCACTGTCTCATCTGGAGGCCCCTGGGAACACTGTGAGGGTCATGTTCTTTGATTTCTCCAGTGCTTTTAATACTATCCAACCATCACTGCTGAGAGGGAAGCTGGAAGTGGCAGGTGTGAACCAACATCTGGCTGCTTGGATCATCGACTATCTTACTGATAGGCCACAGTTCGTCAGGTTGCGTGACTGTGTCGAATGAGGTAGTCTGCAGCACCACCTGCTGGCAACAGGAAGTGACATGTTTTACGCTGTAACAGACTCCTCCTAGAGATTTATTCAGATAAACACCAAATTTTGTCAGTCTACTCTAAAGGTCTTTGCCATGTTAAATTGTGAAGATCTAGAGTTTTCGTTGAAGGGCGTGTCCGTGGCGGCCTGACAAAGTTTGATGTTTCGCCACGGAAATACAAGATGTTGTAACTCGGCCATAAAATGTCTGATCTGCCCCAAACTTCACACGTTCGATAAGAGTCCTGGCCTGAACACATCTAGAGGCCAAAATTCAGTTGTTATCATAGCGCCACCTGTTGGCAACAGGAAATGTCTTATTTTACACTAACTTAAACATGCAATGTCTGATCTGCACCAAACTTCACATGTTTGGTAAGAGTCCTGACCTGAAGACACCTAAAGACCAATATTCAGATATAATCATAGCACCACCTGTTGGCAGCAAGATAAACTTCATATGTTTGACAAAAGTGCTGGCCTGAACACATCTACATGCCAATATTCAGTTACAGACATAGCGCCACCAGCTGGCAGCAGGAAGTTTGGCACATATTAATGACTTTGACATATTCCTCCTAAATTTACTATGCGAAAAGCATAGTGCCCACCATTCGCCACCGATCTGCGGTGAGTCCGGGTGCGAGGGCCCTTTCATCGCTGCTTGCAGCTTTAATTAGGGCCCGAGCACCGATGGTGTGAGGACCCTATTGGAATTGCTCTGTTTATTATTATTATTATTATTATTAGGGCCCGAGCACCGATGGTGTGAGGACCCTATTGGAATGGCTCCGTTTATTCTTCTTCTTCTTCTTCTTCTTCTCCAAAATGAATCGCATTTTAGAGGGCCTAAACATGCCCGAAAAGTCATCAAACTTTGCACACGCATCAGAACTGGCGAAAATTTACGTCTGATATGGGTTTCAGAAGTGGGTGTGGCAAAATGGCTCGACAGCGCCACCTATTCACTTTCTATGAAGTGCCCCTCCCGCTACGTTTCACGTACATGTATGAAAATTGGTACACACATGTAACACACCAATACCCACAAAAAAGTCTCTTGGAGGAAAATCCGAAACCCAACAGGAAGTCCGATATTTTTCATTTTCTCAGCAAATTTTGTGTCATTTTTGCCATTTCCAGGCGTCGTATTAAAACGAACTCCTCCTAGAGATTTATTCGGATCAACACCAAATTTGGTCAGTCTAATCTAAAGCCCTTTGTGACGTTAAATTGCGAAGATCTAGAGTTTTCGTTGGAGGGCGTGTCCGTGGCGGCCTGTCAAATTTCGATGATTCGCCATGAAAAAGGAAGTTGTTATAACTCAGCCATACAATGTCTGATCTGCCCCAAACTTCACATGTTTGATAAGAGTCTGGTCCTGAACACATACGTATGATCATATTCAGTTATAGTCATAGTGCCACCTGCTGGCAACAGGAAGTGACATGTTTTACGCTGTGAGAAACTCCTCCTAGTGATTTCATGAAATCAACATTATATTCGGTCAGTCTAATCTAAAGGCCTTTGCCATGATAAATTGTGAAGATCTTGAGTTTTTGTTGAAGGGCGTGTCCGTGACGGCCTGACAAATTTCGATGTTTCGCCATGGGAATAGAAGCTGTTATAACTCAGCCATACAATGTCCGATCTGCCCCAAACTTCACATGTTCGATAAGAGTCCTGGCCTGAACACATCTGAAGGCCAATATTTCATCATGATCATAGTGCCACCTGCTGGCAACAGGAAATGACTTGTTTTACACTAACTTAAACAAGCGATGTCCAATTTGCACCAAACTTCACATGTTTGGTAAGAGTCCTGACCTGAAGACACCTAAAGGCCAATATTCAGTTATAATCATAGCGCCACCTGTTGGCAGCAGGATATGTCATGTCTTACACTAACTCAAGCATGCCATGTCCAATCTGCACCAAACTTCATATGTTTGACAAAAGTGCTGGCCTGAACACATCTACATGCCAATATTCAGTTATAGATATAGCGCCACCAGCTGGCAGCAGGAAGTTTGGCACATATTAATGACTTTGACATATTCCTCCTAAATTTACTATGTGAAAAGCATAGTGCCCACCATTCGCCTCCGGTCGGCGGTGAGCCCGGGTGCCCTTTCATCGCTGCTTGCAGCTTTAATTAGGGCCCGAGCACTGCAGTGCGAGGACCCTATTGGAATTGCTCCGTTTATTCTTCTTCTTCTTCTTCTTCTCCAAAGTAAAAAGTCTTTTTGAGGGCCTAAACATGCTCGAAAACTCATGAAACTTTGCACACGCATCAGTCCTGGCGAAAATTTACATCTGATATGATTTTCAGAAGTGGGTGTGGCAAAATGGCTCGATAGCGCCACCTATAAAATTTCAACGGAGTGCGCCTCGAGCTGCGTTTCACGTACCTGTACGAAACTCGGTACACAGGTGTAGCACACCAATACCTACAAAAAAGTCTCCTGGTGCAACTTCCTAAACCCAACAGGAAGTCCGTTATATTGAATTTCCTGTACGATTTTTGTGCAGTTTTTGCCATTTTCAGGCCTCGTAATTTAACGAACTCCTCCTACAGTTTTTATCCGATCATCTTCAAATTTGCTGAGTGTTATCATAAGGCCCTTGCGATGTTAAATTGCGAAGCTTTTGAGTTTTCGCCAAGGGGCGTGTCCGTGGCGGCCTGACAAAGTTTGACGTGTCGCCATGAAAAAGGAAGTGGCTGTAACTCAGGCAAACAATGTCCGATCTGCCTCAAACTTCACAGGTGTGATAAGATTCATGTCCTGAACACATTTCAGTGCCCATATTCAGTTATATTCATAGCGCCACCTGCTGACAACAGGAAGTGACATGTTTAACACTGTTACGGACTCCTAGCAACATATTAAAAAGCATTAGCAAGTTTTAAATAGGCTAACAACATGCTACAATCATGCTACAACATGCTAGCAACACTTAGCTAAGAGCTAATGCATGCTATTAATACAAAGAAAAAGAAAATTGCTGTAACTCATGCACATAATGTCCAATCTGACCCAAATTTAATATTCAACATGCTACGAACATAGTAAAGCATGCTAGCAACACTTAGCTAATATGCTAAAGCATGCTAATAATACAATGAAACAGGAAGTTACTTTAACTCAGGCATACAATGTCCAATCTGCCCCAAACTTAACATGTTTGATAAGAGTCCTGGCCTGAACACATGCCCATGCCCATATTCAGTTATAGTCATAGCGCCACCTGCTGGCAACAGGAAGTCACATGTTTAATACTGTTGTGGATGCCTAGCAACATTTTAAAAATATCAGCAAATGTTAAATAGGGTAGCAACATGCTAGAAACATGCTATAACATGTTAGCAACACTTAGCTACGTGCTAAAGCATGTTATTAATGCAATGAAACAGGAAGTTACTGTAACTCAGGCATACAATATCGAATCTGCCCCAAACTTAACATGTTTGATAAGAGTCCTGGTCTGAACACTTTTACGTGCCAATATTCAGTTATAGTCATAGCGCCACCTACTGTTAACAGGAAGTGACATGTTTAACACTGTGATACACTATTACCAACACACTAAAAAGCCATTGAGTGCTAAACTAGTTAAAAACATACTCAAATATGCTAGCAACACTTACCAAGTGCTAAAGCATGTTGCTAAAGACATAAAACAGGAAGTTTTTGTAATTCATGTAAACAATGTCCAATCTGCCCCAAACTTCACATGTTTGATGAGAGTCCTGGTCTGAAGATATATACATGCCCGTATTCAGTTATAATTATAGCGCCACCTCCTGACAACAGGAAGTGACATGTTTAACGGTGTTACGGACTCCTAGCAACATATTAAAAAGCATTAGCAAGTTTTAAATAGGCTAGCATCATGCTAGAATCATGTTAAAACATGCTAGCAACACTTAGCTAAGAGCTAAAGCATGATATTAATACAAAATCAAATTGCAGTAACTCCTGCATACAATGTCCAATCTGCCCCAAACTTAAAATTCAACATGTTACAAACATAGTAAAGCATGCTAGTGATACTTAGCTAATATGGTAAAGCATGCTAATAATACAGTGAAACAGGAAGTTACTGTAACTCAGGCATACAATATCCAATCTGCCCCAAACTTAACATGTTTGATAAGAGTCCTGGCCTGAACACATGCCCATGCCCATATTCAGTTATAGTCATAGCGCCACCTGCTGGCAACAGGAAGTGAGATGTTGCACTCTGTAATGAACGCAACATTTTAGAAATATCAACAAGTGTTTAATAGGGTAGCAACATGCTAGAAACATGCTATAACATGTTAGCAACACTTAGCTAAGTGCTAAAGCATGTTATTAATGCAATGAAACAGGAAGCTACCGTAACTCAGGCATGCAATGTCCAATCTGCGCCAATCTTAACAGGTAAGAGTCCTGGTCTGAACACATTTACGTAACAATATTCAGTTATAGTCATAGCGCCACCTACTGTCAACAGGAAGTGACATTTAACACTGTGATACACTATTAGCAACACACTAAAATAAGCCACTGAGTGCTAAACTGGCTAAAAACATACTCAAACATGCTAGCAACACTTACCAAGTGCTAAAGCATATTGTTAAAGCCACGAAACAGGAAGTTGTTGCAATTCCTGCAAACAATGTCCAATCTGCCCCAAACTTCACATGTTTGATGAGAGTCCTGGCCTGAAGATATCTACATGCTCATATTCAGTTAAAGTCATAGCGCCACCTGCTGGCAACCGGAAGTGACATGTTTAACAGTGTGATGGTCTATTAAAAGCACAGCAAAATATGCCATATTGTGCTAAACATGCTAGAAACACTTTCTACATGCTAATGCATGCTATTAATGCCATGAAACAGGAAGTTGTTGTAACTCCGCTATACAATGTCCGATCTTCCCCAAACTTCATATGTTTGATAAGACTCCTGGCCTGAACACATTTAAAGGCCAATATTCCATTACAATTATAGCGCCCCCAGCTGGCAACAGGAAATGACTTGTCTTACACTAACTCAAACATACCATGTTCAATCTGCACCAAACTTCATATGTTTGATAAAAGCGCTGACCTGAAGACATCTACATGCCAATATTCAGTTATAGGCATAGCGCCACCAGCTGGCAGCAGGACGTTTGGCAAATCTATATGACTTTGATTATATTCCTCCTAAATTTACTATGTTAAAAGCATAGTGCCCACCGTTCGCTGTTTCCCTAAAGCCACCGGTCGGCGGTGAGCCCGGGTGCGAGGGCCCGTTCATCGCTGCTTGCAGCTTTAATTATTATTATTATTCTTCTCCAAAATGAATCGCATTTTTGAGGGCCTAAACATGCCTGAAAACTCACAAAACTTTACACACGCATCAGACCTGGCGAAAATTTACGTCTGATATGGGTCTCAGAAGTGGGAGTGGCAAAATGGCTCGACAGCGCCACCTATACACATTCAGCGGAGTGCGCCTCGAGCTACGTTTCACGTACATTTACGAAACTCGGTACACACATGTAACACATCAATACCTACAAAAAAGTCTCTTGAGGCAAAATCCGAAACCCAACAGGAAGTCGGATATTTTTAATTTTTCCAGCAAATTTTGTCTCATTTTTGCCATTTCCAGGCGTCGTACTTGAACGAACTCCTCCTAGAGATTTATTCAGATCAACACCAAATTTGGTCAGCCTAATCTAAAGCCCTTTGTGATGTTAAATTGCGAAGATCTAGAGTTTTCACTGGAGGGCGTGTCCGTGGCGGCCTGGCAAATTTCGATGATTCGCCATGAAAAAGGAAGTTGTTATAACTCAGCCATACAATGTCTGATCTGCCCCAAACTTCACATGTTTGATAAGAGTCTGGTCCTGAACACGGGCCCATAGTCATATTCAGTTTTAGTCATAGCGCCACCTACTGGCAACAGGAAGTGACATGTTTTATTCTGTAACGGAGATTTATTCAGAACAACACCAAATTCGGTCAGTCTACTCTAAAGGCCTTTGCAATGTTAAATTGTGAAGATCTTGAGTTTTCGTTGAAGGGCGTGTCCGTGGCGGCTTGACAAAGTTCGATGTTTCGCCATGGGAATAGAAGCTGTTATAACTCAGCCATACGAAGTCCGATCTGCCCCAAACTTCACATGTTCGATAAGAGTCCTGGCCTGAACACATCTAGAGGCCAATATTCAGTTATTATCATAGCGCCACCTGTTGGCAACAGGAAATGACTTATTTTACACTAACTTCAACATGCAACATCTGATCTGCACCAAACTTCACATGTTTGGTAAGAGTACTTGCCTGAAGACACCTAAAGACCAATATTCAGATATAATCATAGCGCCACCTGTTGGCAACAAGATATGTAATGTCTTACACTAGCTCAAGCATACTGTGTTCAATCTGCACCAAACTTCATATATTTGACAAAAGTGCTGGCCTGAACACATCTACATGCCAATATTCAGTTATAGGCATAGCGCCACCAGCTGGCAGCAGGAAGTTTGGCACATATAAATGACTTTGACATATTCCTCCTAAATTTACGATGTGAAAAGCATAGTGCCCACCATTCGCCTCCGATCGGCGGTGAGACCGGGTGCGAGGGCCCTTTCATCGCTGCTTGCAGCTTTAATTATTATTATTATTATTCTTCTCCAAAATGAATCGCATTTTTGAGGGCCTAAACATGCCCGAAAACTCATGAAACTTTGCACACGCATCAGAACTGGCGAAAATTTACGTCTGATATGGGTCTCAGAAGTGGGTGTGGTAAATTGGCTCGACAGCGCCACCTATACACTTTCAGCGGAGTGCGCCTCGAGCTACATTTTACATACATGTATGAAAATCGGCACACACATGCAACACACCAATACCTACAAAAAAGTCTCCAGGTACGAAATCCAAATCCCAACAGGAAGTAAGTTATTTTAATTTTTCCCGGCAAATTTTGAGTCATTTTTGCCATTTCCAGGTGTCATACTTGAACGAACTCCTCCTAGAGATTTATTCAGATCAACACCAAATTTGGTCAGCCTAATCTAAAGGCCTATGTGACGTTAAATTGTGAAGATCTAGAGTTTTCACTGGAGGGCGTGTCCGTGGCGGCCTGTCAAATTTCGATGATTCGCCATGAAAAAGGAAGTTGTTATAACTCAGCCATACAATGTCTGATCTGCCCCAGACTTCACATGTTTGATGAGAGTCTGGTCCTGAACACATGCCCATGCTCATATTCACTTTTAATCATAGCGCCACCTACTGACAACAGGAAGTGGCATGTTGTACTCTGTAATGAACTCCTCCTAAAGATTTATTCAGATCAACACCAAATTTGGTCGGTCTACTCTAAAGGCCTTTGCTATGTTAAATTGTGAAGATCTTGAGTTTTCGTTAGAGGGCGTGTCCGTGGCGGCCTGACAAAGTTCGATGTTTCGCCATGGGAATAGAATCTGTTATAACTCGGCCATACGAAGTCTGATCTGCCCCAAACTTCACATGTTCGATTAGAGTCCTGGCCTGAACACATCTAGAGGTCAATATTCAGTTGTTATCATAGCGCCACCTGCTGGCAACAGGAAGTGACATGTTTTATGCTGTGAGAGACCCCTCCTAGACATTTCATAAAATTAACATTATATTTGGTCAGTCTAATGTAAAGACCTTTGCCATGTTAAATTGTGAAGATCTAGAGTTTTCGTTGAAGGTGTCCGTGGCGGCTTGACAAAATTCGATGTTTCGCCATGGGAATGGAAATTGTTGTAACTCAGACATACAATGTCCAATCTGCCCCAAAGTTTGATGAGTGTCCGGTCCTGAACACACGCCCATAGTCATATTCAGTTTTAGTCATAGCACCACCTGCTGGCAACAGGAAGTGACAAGTTTTACTCTGTAACGGACTCGTCCTAGAGATTTATTCAGAACAACACCAAATTTGGTCAGTCTACTCTAAAGGCCTTTGCCATGTTAAATTGTGAAGATCTAGAGTTTTCGTTGGAGGGCGTGTCCATGGCGGCCAGACAAAGTTCGATGTTTCGCCATGGAAATACAAGATGTAACTCTGCCATAAAATGTCCGCTCTGCCCCAAACTTCACACGTTCGATAAGAGTCCTGGCCTGAACACATCTAGAGGCCAAAATTCAGTAATTATCATAGCGCCACCTGTTGGCAACAGGAAATGACTTGTTTTACACTAACTTAAACATGCAATGTCTGATCTGCCCCAAACTTCACATTTTTGGTAAGAGTACTAGTCTGAAGACATCTAAAGACCAATATTCAGATATAATCATAGCGCCACCTGTTGGCAACAAGATATGTCATGTCTTACACTAGCTCAAGTATACTATGTTCAATCTGCACCAAACTTCGTATGTTGGATAAAAGTGCAGGCCTGAACACATCTACATTCTAATATTCAGTTATAGGCATAGCGCCACCAGCTGGCAGCAGGAAGTTTGGCACATCTTAATGACTTTGACAGATTCCTCTAAAATTTACTATGTGAAAAGCATAGTGCCCACCATTCGCCCCCGATCGGAGGTGAGCCCGGGTGCGAGGGCCCTTTCATCGCTGCTTGCAGCTTTAATTCTTCTTCTTCTTATTTATTTATTTATTATTTTTTTTCAAGGTTTTGGGGGGTTTTGGGGCCCTTAACATGCTAAAAAACTCTTGAAAATTGGCACACAACTTGGAATCTGCGGCCATTAGGACACCCCAGAGGCTGGGACCCGGGCGTGGCAAGGGGACTCTACAGCGCCCCCTGGAACACATATACATATGAAACTCGGTACACATATAGATCTCACTGAGCCGAACAACTCACGCACTCTGTGTCACGAGCTAATCCCAACAGGAAGTGAGCTATTCAGGGCTGTTTAAAAAGCGCATGCTCTGGAATTTGATATACTAGTCCTAGGTTTTTTTACCCAATTGCCACCAAAGTTGGTCAACCTGATTTCAAGACATTGGGGATGAAAAATTGTGAGGGGATTTTTGATATCTCGAACGGTTTGGTCGTTGCGAGGCGTTGAAATTATGGCGAGAAATGAGAAACAGGAAATGGCTAATAACTACTGCACACATTGTCTGATTCAGATGAAACTTCAGAGGTTTGTTCATTGTATGATGCCGATCACATAGATGTGACTATTAGGAGTCAAAGTTATAGCGCCACCAACTGGCAACAAGAAGTGTGTCTCTTTCAAAAGGGCTTTGATATCACATGGTTATTTTTACCCGATTTGCTTCAAACTTTATCAGAATAATGTCAAAACACGGCCGATGAGAATCTGTAAAGGGATCGTGGATACATTAAATGCTGTTGCCATGGCAACGTGTCGAACGTTAACATTTGTTTCCTGTGTTTTTGGGCTATTTAATAAGCTTAGATTTTCATGAAACTAAACACACACATCAGTATTAATGATAGTTAGACACTGGCAAAAGCTCATCAATGGGTGTGGAGGAGGTGCTCTATAGCGCCACCTTTTGTCAAAAGTTGGGGGGTTAGTTTGAGCTACAGACACCAAACTCGGTATGTATATTGGTCTCATCAAGCCGGACAACTTTCTAATTTATATCCATTAGCTGCGACCAACAGGAGGTCTGCTATTTTGATTTGAATGTGGATTTTTGGAAAAATATAGCTGTGAATGAATGAATACTACTCCTACAAAAAACAATGAATTTACACCAAACTTTGTCAACATGATGCCAACATACTGAAGATGTTAAAGTGAGTGGATTTGGGATATCTTGAATGGTTGATTTATGGTGATTTATTAAAATAGCAGTAAAAAACTTAAATAAAAAAACGTAATTTTAAAATGCAGCATCCAAACACTTTAATTTCTTTTTACATACATAGAACTAGTCATTCTGAGAAATAAATGATTAATTTCATTGAAATAAAATAGTCTACAAAAAATAGAAAATTATAAAAACTATTAAACATCTGATCTCACTCTAACTCTCTCACTCTAACTCTGTGTGTGTGCGTTAAGTGTGTGTGTAAGTGTGAGTGTTGACAGTGGGGGAGGGTGGCTGTCAGAGACAGAGATACAGAGAGAGACAGAGTGTATTTAAAGTGTATTATCCTAACTCTTCACAACTTTTTACATATGAAAAACAAGTCATTCTTAGGAAATATGTTTATCATATTTTCAGAGACCACAAAAACATTTCAAATATCACACATGTAAACTAGCAGATGAAGACTATAATACCAAGGATGAACACTAGATGACCTCATGGGATAAGGAATCTTTTTCAGCTCATTCTCCGTCTATCAGTCTGTCGTTTTGGGTAACACTTTCTATGAAGCCCCTATTTATAATACATTATAATGGTATTTATAAGGGATTATAATGAATGCATAATGCATTATAAAAACCTTATAATATGTTATATCATCTCATGAATAATCATAACAACAATTATAATACATTAAAATACTTGAGTATTTGAGGTTATAAGTTTTAAGATTATGATTTTTTATACCACAATGGACAACATATCAAATCTACTTAATTTATAATGGACTATATCATATTACATTTATTTTTTACATTATATATTATGTTTTATTTTGATGGTCCCCCTAGTCTATTGACAATAAGCAATTGTCCAACTACATGTGAACTAACACTCCTTAGAGTATTAAAAAATATGGGTTTCATAGAAAGTGTTGCCACAGTTTGCTTTTAACCCTTTCATTGCTGTAACCCTTCAATCCAAACTGCCACAGGATTACTGTGAATGCATGTGCCCGCTGGGAACCATTTTCCTGATGCTACCGGCATGGCGATTGCGCTGGCGGCGAGGTCTTGAGTTTTCGTTGAAGGGCGTGACCATGGTGGGCTGACAAATTTTGATGTTTCGCCATGGGAATAGAAGATGCTATAACTCAGCCATACGAAGTCTGATCTGCCCCAAACTTCACATGTTCGATAAGAGTCCTGGCCTGAACACATCCAGAGGCCAACATTCAGTTATTATCATAGTGCCACCTGTTGGCAACAGGAAATTACTTATTTTACACTAACTTAAACATGCAATGTCTGATCTGCCCCAAACTTCACATGTTTGGTAAGAGTACTGGCCTGAAGACACCTAAAGGCCAATATTCAGATATAATCATAGCGCCACCTGTTGGGAGCAAGATATGTCATGTCTTACACTAGCTCAAGCATACTGTGTTCAATCTGCCCCAAACTTCATATATTTGACAAAAGTGCTGGCCTGAACACATCTACATGCCAATATTCAGTTATAGACATAGCGCCACCAGCTGGCAACAGGAAGTTTGGCACATCTAAATGACTTTGACATATTTCTTCTAAATTTACTATGTGAAAAGCATAGTGCCCACCATTCGCCACCGATCGGCGGTGAGCCCGGGTGCGAGGGCCCGTTCATCGCTGCTTGCAGCTTTAATTTTAGGTATTCTTTTCTCAAATATATAGGATAGAATCTACCCAAACAAACTGAGTGCAATTGTTACCTAATTGTTATTCTATTCTCTTCTTTTTTTTTTTTGTTCTTTTTTTGTTTTTTGCTTGTGAAGCACTTTGAGTTGCATTGTATGTATGCAAAGTGCTATACAAATAAATTATTATTATTATTGTTATTATTATTATATATAAAGTAATAGGCCATTGTCCTTCGTTTTACTAATACACTTTTTCTTATTTGTGTAAAGGATGTCTAGGCTAAAATGGCACAACTTAAATCTAATATATTTAATATGTCTAATATCGTCATCATGACACCCTCTAATACGCTTACATTGACTACATTAGGCTAATTGTTGATAGAAACTCTTTAAACCTTACATTGTTCATTTATGTAATGAGTAACTAATCGATGTTAGGCAAATTTTAAATGTAATGTAATGTTTAAAGGGGACAGTTCGATTTTGGTATTGTAAAAGTATTTAAAATTATTGTAAAAGTTGGTATTGTATAATTGTCAGTTATTTTTTTTTAAATATGTGTTCCACTTATCATAAAGTGTTAACATTTAAATGACAGAATCAACAGTTCTTCATATGCAGTAGCTACACACACATGGGCTAAATAGAGGTTGATTGCTTTGATAGTTTAAATAAGTAACATGACATTGACCTTCAGGCCTTGTTCATCACAACTTGATATGAAATGTGTCCAGGTCCTCCACATACTTAAAGATGAATAAAAAGACATACATTACTTCTTTGGGCATTTTATATTTATTATTTTGCAAAAATAATTCAATTTAAAATATCACACAACTATACACTACCAGCCAAAAGTTTTTGAACAGTAAGATTTTTATTGTTTTGTTTTGTTTTTTTAAGAAGAGTCTTCTGCTCACCAAGCCTGCATTTATTTGATCCACAGTAACACAAAATTTAAGCTTTCTATTTGAATATATTTTAAAGTGTAATATATTTCTGTGATCAAAGCTAAATTTTCAGCATCATTACATCATTACAGTCTTCTGTGTCACGTTATCCTTCAGAAATTATTCTAATATGCTGACTTGCTGCTCAAGAAACATTTCTGATTATCATCAATATTTAAAGCAGTTGAGTACATTTTTTCTGGATTCTCTGACAAATTAGAAAGCTCCAAAAACCAGCATTTATCTGAAATAAAAAGGATTTTGTAACATTATACACTATACCATTCAAAAGCTTGGAGTCAGTGTGTGTATATATACATTATTATAGAATTAATATTAATACTTTCATTTAGCAAGGATGCTTTAGATTGAACAAAAGTGGTGATAAAGACATTTATAATGTTTCAGAAGATTTCTATTTCAGATAAATTGCTGTTCTTCAGAACTTTCTATTCATCAAAAAACAAAATTTAATAATAATAATGAGCAGCATATTAGAATATATGATTTGATTATGGCAAAACTGATCAATCTTTTGTTCACAGTTTTTTTTTTGCAATCTGTAAGGAAATTCTATGTTTATGTCTGTTTCAACTCAAATACAGCAGCCAAACAAAATCTAGTATTAAACATTTAAGGGTCAAGAGCCCAACTAATGCAAACATTGACCACTATAATGGTTGCTTAAAAATTTTGGTTTTCTCCTTTGGTGATTCTGCTTATTAACATCAGGCGTCTTCAATAATGTCAATAAAAATAAAAATCTGGACTGGCGTAATGCTAAACATCATATCTGAAATCAATAGGAATTAATTATATTTTAATAGAAATATAGAAAACTGTTTCAAATAGAAAAATAGTTATTTTAAATAGTAAAAACATTTGTCACTGTTTTTGCTATACTTTGGATCAAATAAATCCAGGCTTGTTGGGGAGAAGAGACTTCTTTAAAAAAAAACATTAAAAATATTACTGTTCAAAAACTTTTGACTGATTGTGTTTAAGAAAATGTATGTTCCAAACATCATAAGTCTGAACAGTTGAATGATCAGACAAGCAGTTTAGCCTGAGAGATTTGTTACACAGAGAGATTCCTTGCTCTGAAAGACTATTTACAGAACATGGCATGATGCCTTGTTCATCAAGATATGATATGAATGTGTCAAGCTCCTCCAGATACTCAAAGATGTATAAAAAGACATCAGTTGTTTGATCTGACTTATCTATATCAATATCTAGAGAAATGCTCTCACCATGCCTCCATGCACCACTGCATGGCTTATGTGGTCCTCCAAGTTAATTGCAATGAGTCATTTGGTTTACTGGTAAAACTGCAGCAGGGACCCCTCAACCCGGCAGAACTGCCCTGCATCAGGCTTGGACTGAAAATGCATAGAATGCACAAAAATACTGACAAACTTTATGTGATCTTTTCATTAATATAGAAGAACACAAAGATAATTTGTGACATACACATAATTATTCAGCAAGACATAGTGAAATGCACACACACAACAAAACAAGTATCTTCTCAGGCTTTTAGACATGGACACTTATCATACAATCCTTAACAGTGGTGACAATAATTATTCAAATTGCAGTGCATGATGGGAGTTTCCACTATGTGGTTACCCAGTGCATTGCAGCATGAAACATTTTGTTGATTGTCACCTTTGTTGAGATTCATATACTCGTTCTTGATGTTCATGTGTATCTAAACACTTCTGGAGTCCAGATTTTTATTGTGTGTTTTGTATATATATTCACTGGAACTATAAGAGCAACACTTTGTAACTGTCAAATCACGAATCTGTTTCCATACTATAGTTTCATAGAGTTCACAATACAAAGTTTCAGCACATAAATAGAAAACATCATTTACATTTTGATGTAAGCAGGTCAACTCATGATGAAAACCTCATTACACTTAAACAGCCGATCAGTATACAACAGTAATTTCATTGCTTTATTACACAACACACATTGCCACAAAGAGAAAGATCTAATACAAAAAATCAAGGGTCAAGAGCCCAACTAAAGCAAACACTGATCTGCATGGTGGCATCATTTTAACCCTGAGGTGATTTTGGGACCCTTTAGGTGTTTAGACATGCCCTGACATTTGTGCTTATTTCAGCTACTTATAACATACTACTGGCCAACATATATATATATATATATTTTGTATTCAGCACAAACAGTGCTACAATAATATGTGAGCAAGATGGATGTACATTTTTGCATTTTTTATAAAAAAAAAAAAAAAGATCATGCATGGTTAGTAAGTTTTTGGAAAATAAATGTAGCTGAAATAAGGCCATAAAACTCATACTGAATAGTCCTGAACAAGACTTTTGAGTAGTCACTCTTGTTGCCTAGAATATTTACTTCAAAATAATGTGAAAATGATCGTCTTTCACAGAAAACAATATATTGATGTAAATTTTCTAAGACGTTTTGTGATAGAAAGCTGTATGCGAGGGAGGGATAACGGCCATGAATATTTAGTGATTCACACCTGAGAGACAAAAGGCCATCCCCTAATGGCCCATCACTGTGACTGTCACTATGAGGCAGGTAACAAAGAATATAAGGAGAGTAAGATAAAGTTTTGGTCATTTGTATTTTATTTACAACACAACATAATCAAAACATACGTAATGATGGTCAAAGATTATTATTGTACTCACTGATCTAACCACAGAGATGTGAACAGACCTTGTGTCATTCCTGTTCAGTAAGTCAAACTAGTAAACCATACCTGATATTTAAGTGTTTGCTGCTTCTTTCCATGGATTCAAGATGATAAAAAAAAAACTTATTTTACCATAGAAAATCAGTGAAAAATAAAATCTGATGATGGTACAGCACTCTCAAAAGAAAAGTAAAATCAGCAGTAAAAATCAGCAAGATTCATCTGTGGTGCAGGTATCAGATCACTAAAAAACAACAACAAATACATCTCTGAACATGTTAATATCAGAAGAATCTGTATATAACAATGTTGTACCCAGTCAACACGTGAGATCATGCGATGTTCACAGTGACATCACATCATTCTCATTGTGTGATACTCAAGAGTGTGAGTAATATGTGAGCTCATTGTGAATTCAAAATGTTGTGCAGGTTGAGAGAAGGCACTGCAAATATCGGTCACCAGGGGACATTCTACTTCCTGTTTCTCAACACTATCACAGTGGTGTCACATGATGAGCTCACAGTATGAGTGCACACCCAGATAACAAATTTATGTTATAAGAACCTTCTCCAAACATACACAGCAAAATCCCCAGTGTTAATTTAACACGCTGAGTGTGGACACATATAAACACTGAAGCAGTGTTAAAGTTAACACTGAAGCAGTGTTGAAGGTAATGATATAATTAGGTGATTAACGAAGTGATGATTGATCATTATTGAAGACACCTGATGTTAACAAGCAGAATCACCAAAGGAGAAAACCAAAATTTTTAAGCAACCATTATAGTGGTCAATGTTTGCATTAGTTGGGCTCTTGACCCTTAAATCTTTAATACTAGATTTTGTTTGGCTGCTGTATTTGAGTTAAAACAGCCAGACAAGCCAAAAGCTCAAGTCACCAGCTGATTATGTTTTAACATATTCATTGTTTGACGTAAATCACCTAGAGTATAACCTCTAAGTTAGTTTTTTTTTTTTGCTTATTGTAATTGCCTTGACAATCCACAGAAGATCCAGCACTTCCTATACATCTTGGAAAGTTTTTTTTTTTTTTACAACCTGTTCAAAAAAAAAAAAGTATTTCACCTAGGCACACATAGACATCAAGAACCAGCCCATGAATCTCAACAATGGTGACAAACGGCATATTCAGATAAACAGATCAACTCTGAACTCTCATCATTTATTCATGCCGCAATGCATGATGGGAGTCATGGATGAGTTCTGATTGGCTAAAACACGCTTTTGATGGTCACCGTTGTTGTGATTCTCACACTGATTCTTCATGTCTGTGTGTCTAAATATTCATTTTTTCATCATCTGTCTGATTATGGCAAAACTGATTGATCTTCTGTTCACAGTTTTGTTTTCTAATCTGTAAGGAAGTTCTATGTCAAATACTCAAGTCACTATATGATGATTAAGTCAAGCACAGTCAATGCCATCTTACTGACTTTTGCGCTTTGCTTGTCTGGTTGTTATAACTCAGTAATTGCAGCCAAACAGAACCTAATATTGATGATTTAAGGGTCAAGAGCCCAACTAATGCAAACACTGACCACTATAATGGTTGCTTAAAAATTTTGGTTTTCTCCTTTGGTGATTCTGCTTATTAACATCAGGTGTCTTCAATAATGATCAATCATCACTTTGTTAATCACCTAATTATCTCATTAACTTCAATACTGCTTCAGTGTTTATATGTGTCCACACTCAGAGTGTTAAATTAACACTGGGGATTTTGCTGTGTACAACTGATGTGTAACTGTGTTTTTAAACCACATTTGTTATGGCAAGGAATACCAAGAAGAGATTGTTAATGATAACAACACAATCATCACCTAGATTCAGTATGCAGTCAATTATAATAGGTCTTTGTTTATACAGTATAGTAATTTATGAAGAAATTCAAAAGCATAAGTCAAACATTTTAAACTGCCATGTCATGTAAAAACAGAGAAACATCAAGAATCAGTGTATGAATCTTAACAATGGTGACAATCAAAAGCTTCCTGCAGCAATGCATGCTGGGTACCTAGTCTTCGTGCAGTGAGTGCACTTTGACTTCACATTGTGATCATAGTGTGAGCACACATTGAGGACGCTGTGAGGTTACACTTTTAGCTCACTGTTACGTCACATTGTGACCACATGGTGAGATCAGTGTGAGATTAAATTGTTGACTGGGTAGTCACAGATTCATGCATACTAAGTACTATGTAAAAAGGACATTTTATATCTGAGAAACAAATTATCATTTAGCACCTTATAAAACTATTTGGGAATGGAGTATTAATAATAAACATGATCTAGATATACTTAGACTCGTAGCATTCATCATGTTACAGTGTACACTCATATTACTTTTATATTGTATTTTGTTTTATATAATATAACATGAAAGCTTAATCGCACCGTAAGAAATTTAGATACAATGAACTACCTATCATGTTCAAGCTTATGTCAAAATAACACGTTAACTAATGCAAAAAAGAAACATGATTTACTCGTTAGACTGATCTCTTCCTCTGGATCAGCTGCTCGTCGCGTTGTTCTTCATCTGAGGTGAATTCTGTTTATTCCTCTCAGTGCGTCTTCTTTTTTCTGAAGGTAAAATCTGCTATTTCTCTCAGGGCGTCTTTTTCCAGAAACGAACAGTAGCCGAGATAAACTTGATGAATTGTCAAGCTTTATTTACGATGATGTGGGCGCTAACATGCCTGGCACTTGTCTGTTTATCATATCAAAAACAAAAGCAGCTCGTGGGCGTGATAACATTAAAAATAATAGCTCTGAGGGAAAAACTAAATGAATTAAATGCAATGTTTATCAAATACATCGCCTTTTTAAAAGCGTTTTCATGAGCAACAGAAACACGTTTTATATACTGCTTAATACAGCGCCATCTGAACAAGAATAATGATAAACACAAACATATACTTTTTAAATACTAATAAAGTGGGGTTATTTATGCTTTTATCAGTTTTATGATAAATCTGACTCAATATAACATTGTGATTACAGTAAAAAACAATTTTATTGTTCTAAAAACACAGATTTGTCAGTATTATCGGACTTGCGGATGTGGTCATCAGAGCTTCTGCAGCTGCTCTGGAGAAACTGCGCCGGCTGAGTCAGTCGGCTGCTCTCGAATTACTATCGCGGTACTTTGATGCCACACGTGACAGTCACAAGGCGTCGGGGCCGTCTCAAGTCGGACAAAATTTCTAACCGGCATGCACTGCTTCAAGTCAGAATTTGATCGAGCTGCGCAGCGCTGCGTTAAGTCGAACACACCTAATGACTTGGTCCCATCTCTGCAGAAGGTAGAACTAATTAGTTCAATCTGCTGGCTGAGTTCATGAATGGAATAAATATATGGCAATACTTTTACTTTCTGACCCTGGGATTTTACACCTCTAGCCCTGGAATGTGCTGTTCCACATTACTAAAGTAAATATCTATATTGTAAATGGCAGAAAATAAAACAGGAAAATAAAATCATGTGCATAAAAAAATCAGCAAATAAAAAATGAAACCAGCTAGCATTATTCATATTCTTTTTGTTTTGGTACCCAAATAATTATGAATGCAGCAAAAATACAGGTATTGGTATCAGTATTGGTATCGCTACTGGGCTTGTTCTGGAAAAAGTGGCATCAGGGAATCCCTACACAGCAAAATCCCCAGTGTTAATTTAACACTCTGAGTGAGGACACGTATAAACACTGAAGCAGTGTTAAAGTTAACAAGATAATTAGGTGATTAACGAAGTGATGATTGATCATTATTGAAGACACCTGATGTTAATAAGCAGAATCACCAAAGGAGAAAACCAAAATTTTTAAGCAACCATTATAGTGGTCAGTGTTTGCATTAGTTGGGCTCTTGACCCTTAAATCTTTAATACTAGATTTTGTTTGGCTGCTGTATTTGAGTTGAAACAGCCAGACAAGCCAAAAGCTCAAGTCACCAGGTGATTATGTTTTAACATATTCATTGTTTGATGTAAATCACCTAGAGTCTAATCTCTAAGTTAGGTTTTTTTTTTTTTTGCTTATTGTAATAGCCTTGACAATCCACAGAAGATCCAGCACTTCCTATACATTTTGGAAAGATTTTTTTTTACAACCGGTTTAAAAAAAAAGTATTTCACCTAGGCACACATAGACATCAAGAACCAGCCCATGAATCTCAACAATGGTGACAAACGGCATATTCAGATAAACAGATCAACTCTGAACTCTCATCATTTATTCATGCCGCAATGCATGATGGGAGTCATGGATGAGTTCTGATTGGCTACAACACGCTTTTTGATGGTCACCGTTGTTGTGATTCTTAGTAATTCTTAATGTCTGTGTGTCTAAATTAAGATACACTTTTTTTTTTCTTCATCATCTGTCTGATTATGGCAAAACTGATTGATCTTTTGATCACTGATTTTTTTTTTTTGGGAAATCTATAAGAAACTTCTATGTCAAATACTGAAGTCACTATATGATGATTAAGACAAGCACAGTCAATGCCATCTTAATGACTTTTGCTCTTTGCTTGTCTGACTGTTATAACTCAATAATTGCAGCCAAACAAGACCTAATATTGATGATTTAAGGGTCAAGAGCCCAACTAATGCAAACACTGACCACTATAATGGTTGCTTAAAAATTTTGGTTTTCACCTTTGGTGATTCTGCTTATTAACATCAGGTGTCTTCAATCATCAATCATCACTTCGTTAATCACCTAATTATCTTGTTAACTTCAACACTGTTTCAGTGTTTATATGTGTCCACACTCAGAGTGTTAAATTAACACTGGGGATTTTGCTGTGACAAGCATACATATTTCGGTAATCACTGTTAAACAGTTCTGCACAAATTTTGCTAATCTCATATGAGCCTAATGTCTTCTGCTACCACTCATAAACTTATTTTTTGTGTGTGTGTGTGTGTGTGTTTGTTAGTGTGACATATTTAGCAGGATGTCTTCTCAAAAATCTACAAGACAATCAGCCAGAGCTCAACATTACTAAACGAGAATCGCTATGTGTTCAGATTGCTGGACTGTGCCATGATTTGGGTGAGTACACAAACATTCATGTACATGTTACTTGTAAGGTAATTTTCACATTGCCTAATTTTGGACACATTTAAATCTAGATTTATTCACACTGGCCCTTGAAAATCTCTGTATGAACACACTTGCCTGTAAAAAGTGTAGGTAACAGATTTACATTTGATTAAAAGTGGAGGTGTTGCTATTTTTAAAAGTGGACAATGTTTATGTTATATTTTGGAACATTGGCATTGTTTTATTTTTTATTACACTTTTTTTTTTTTTTTCTCATCCAATATTTTGAGGAGGCACTGCCTCCCTTTCCTCCTCGGAGGGAAACACCCCTGGTATGTATATGTAGCACGCAGACTCTTCATAATTGAAGTTGCTGTTTTATTTGACACTGGCAGTTATACACTCTTAAAACAGATGTGTTAAAAACAACACAGTCTGTGTTATATTTTAACACATCTATGTGTCTTTTTAAGGACAACACATTTTGTGTTAATTTTAAATCAAGTGTGTTATTCTTCTTAACACAGGTTGATATTCTTAAAATATTTGACACACTGATGTGTTATAATGACAGTTTTTTGTCATATAGCATTAAGCTGTTAAAATGAATGCAATACAAAAAAAAAAGCTATATATATATATATATATATATATAAATCAGAGATGGTCATGATGTGGAGTTCTGTAAAGGGTTGGGGGAAGATATTTGGAGAATTAGGGATTAACACTGATCACAGTTTATTTGCTCCCACAATACAGAGTGTTAAAGTAACACAAGCAGAGTTAAACTCAGAGAGAGACAACAAGAGACAAACAGAAACACAACCAGAGGTGTAAAATCCAGGTTCCATGAGTAAAAGTCCTCCCCATTATTTTGTTCCAATCACCTGGATTTGCTAATTAGCAAATCAGTTTTTCAGCCAGTAGGTCAGAGATCGGACCAAGTCATTACTTTCGCGTCACATGCAAGTCTGGAGTCTAATCCCAAGTCCTCAAAGAGTTAAAGTTAATGAGGTAATTAAGTGTCTAATTAAATGATGATTGTGCATTAGTGATAAACACCTGCTGTTACTGAGAATTACAGAGGATCAGATGTTGATGTTTTAGTGGTTAAAATTATTCCACCATCATGGGGATCAGTGTGTGCTTTAGTTGTGCTCTTGACCCTTGACCTCTTACATTAAACCTTTCTTTGTAACAGTACATGCGGTGTTGCGAAACACTGAGCTCAGAGCAGCAAAATGAGCAGTCAGTTTTTTTTTTTTAATATGATGTTGCAGTCACCATAAGCTTTTTTTCCCCTCTTGTACGTGTAGATGTTACAGCATACAAGTAAAATGTTTTTTTTTAATAGCTACAGTGAAATAATTTGAAACATGTGTAATGCATATACAACACTATTTAGACACACACACAGACATCAAGAACCATCATATAAATCTCAACAATGGTGACAATCAGCAAAACGCTTCATACTGCAATGCATGCTGGGTATACAACATATGATAAACTCCCCTCATGTACTGTGGTATGAATAATTATTATCACCGCTGTTAGGGATCGTATGGTACATGTTCATGTCTAAAAACCTGAGCCAACACAGTCGTTTCTTTTCATGTTGAAACATTATAGTGTTTTCTTTTTTACAGTTGTGCAAAAGCTGAATATCAGTCAAATAAATCAAATAGAGGTACCAATTCATGATGTTCATCCAAATTAGTGTAAGTAGAGAGTGTAAGATAATCTGCTACTGCAAGCTTTTGATTCAGTAACACACAAATGTTTGTCATAAAACAATATTGCAATTGCTTAAAAGCAAAATATTCAAAGGTTCAAGAGACAAACTAAAGCACACCTTGACCACAATTATGGTGGCATCGTGTTCTTTCTTTTTTTTTTTTTCTTTCTTTCTTTCTTTCTTTCTTTCTTTCCTTTAATTCTCAATAAGAGATTCTGCAGACATAAAATAAAGTCAGTCTGGTCAGTAATGAGTGAAGCTAGTGATGCTGTCTGTGGAGTTATTTAATCAGATCTTGAGAGATTCAGGCCCCGTTTACACGAAGGGAAGACGCAGATATTTCCCTGCGGTTTGGCCTCTCATTTACACGAAAACCCCGTTTTTATCACAGAAAACGATTATTTCTAAAAACTCCGGCCAAAGTGGAGATTTCTGATAACGCCGGTTACACTGTAAAATCCAATAGTTTACCTTACTTAGATATAATTAGTTATCTTTACTTAGTTGCTATACTTACTAGGTTTTATTAAGTTACAGCTACTTTCAAGCGAGTAAAACAATTTACTTACTACTTTGAGTGATGCTTACTTAAAATATTCAAGTAGCCACAAAGGAACCAATGACATTAATAAACCGGTGAGAGGTAGCAGTGCACTAATATGTTGCTAATTTGCAAAATAACAACAGAAGAAGAAGAAAAGCAATTTTTTTGAGGTGGCAATTGTTAATCTGCAGTTATTTTTCACTAGTTACATTCACTCTTTTCCCAAAGTCATCTTGAATGTTGTTTCAATACAACTACATATTTGAGAGAACATCACATAAACTGACTTCATAAATTGATGTTGATTTTTTTATAAAATGTTGTTGGTGTGTCTTACTTTATTTATTTATTTTTTTTTTACTTACCATTATAGTGATTAATGTTCCGTTTGGTTGGGCACTCGGAACTTTTTTTTTTATTATGATTTTCTTCTTATTGATGCAGCAATGCAACATGAAGTCATAATTTTTGATTTCAAGGGAAGAAAAGTAATAAGTACATTGCTTTTAGAAGGAAACCTTCTAATTGTGATGTTTTGATTAGCTAAATCTTTTAATTCTTTAGCTAATGTATTTTTAAATGTATTAATGATGTTTTATGATTCCATTGTTCTACATAAACACCTTGAGAAAGTTTATTGGGTTGAGACAGTCTTTTAATAAATGTGGTAACGTTCTCAAGTCACAAACTTCAACATTTAGCACATGAATCACAGCAATGGTAACAATTCAATTTAATTTTTTTTTTATTATTTGTGACAATAACCATTATATTATTTTATAGTCTCTTTTTGTTGTGCTACTACTGACACAAGTCAGTAAATAAAATTAGCAAATAAAAACAACAACAGTAAAACAAAGCAATTGCATAATTTAGTCATGCCGCAATGCACTCTGGGAGTCAGTGAGTAGCTATGCTAAGTCAAGTGTAACCCTAAAGTAAATGATTGAGTACCCCCTACAGTTCTTTTTTAGTTACTAGAACTTTCGTGTAAGTAAACTATACTAACTAAGCATTTGTCAGTACAACATACTATTCCTATTTCACTTTACTTAGTTTTTTTAAGGCAATCGGTTTGCATGCTTTTTTTAAGTAAGCCCAACTAATTAGATTTTACAGTGTATGTGTTGCCGTGTCAACTGGGAGAAACGGGGTTTTAGGTTCTCAAACGTCACATTATGCACCAGAAAATGCTTAACGTCATGTGAGCGCCTTATTTACAGTTTGTTTGGCTATGGATCATCATAAATCACTTGAACAGGAAGTCGCTCGTGTTATTCGGTGTCGATTCTGAGGATTTTGATTGGCTTGCATGGCTTTATTCTTTTCCCTATACTGCCGCCCATAGGTTTGGACTAGTTATTATGGCGCTCGACGGCGTATTTATGCGGGTTGATATAAATGACAAGTTTTTTGAAAACGATGTTGTGTGCACAATGTTATTATTGAAAACGGAGGGGAGGAAATATTTGTTTCTCTAAATACCCGGCTATGTGTAAATGTGGCCTTAATGTTGTTTTTGTTTGTTTGTTTGTTTTGTTTTGTTTTGTTTTGTTTTTTCAGTTGATTTTATCCAAGGCTGTGGCTGATGTCAGTTGTAGTTTTTGTGTTTGTATTTTCTTCAGTGATGCTGCTTGTTGACAGCAGGTGTTCATCATTAATGCACAATCATCATTTAATTAATCACTTAATTATCTCATTAACTTTAACTCTTTGAGGATTTGGGATTTGACTCGAGACTTGCTTGTGACTCAAAAGGAATGACTTGGTCCCATCTCTGACCTACTGACTGAAAAATGAATTTGCTAATTAGCAAATCCAGATAATTGGAACAAAATACTGGGGAGGACTTTTACTCATGGAATCTGGATTTTACACCTCTGATGCTTTAAGATGTGAAATTAAACCTATATGCATGGACATGTATATATGCTTTGTCAGTTTCTTTTGTTTATTTCAATGCAAAATCTTTTTTTAGCACAAACTCTTGTTTTCTTTCTTTTCCTCCTAGGTCATGGTCCATTATCTCATTTGTTTGATGGCATGTTCATCCCTGAAGTCCGCCCTTGTAAGTGTTTGTAAGAGTTTCCATAGCCAAGAGTTTAGTCAAGCTTTATAAATAGCTTTTGCATTTGTTTTAATGTTCTGAATTCATTCTTTATTTAAAAATGTTTTCATAGTTTGTGTTGTCTCTTGCAAAACCATCACAAAATGATATAGGTTTAGGGTAACATTTTAATATTAAGTGTTTTTCTGAACATTTGAAGGGCAGTTTATGTTTGTTTGTGTATTGTTTAGCAAGTCATTTTGCATGGTTTAGTCAAAAGGCCAAATACCTGTTATGCTTATTAACATAACAAAATGGTTTGGTATGGAAGAAAATTAATGATTTTTTGAAAAGCATGTTGAATAGCAGTAACTGCAAAAAAAAAAAAAAAAAAAATATATATATATATATATATATATATATATATATATATGTGTGTGTGTGTGTGTATATATATTCTATAGGTTGTTTTACAGTGTGCTAAAATGTAAGCCCTGTTAATGCAATGCATTATTTATTTATTCATTTATTTATTTCAGTTACTGCTATTCATGCTTTGTTTGTTTCAAAGACATTTGTCATTAATTTCTCCATATTCTGAGCCCACATTAAGTCGTGTATTAATGTTTGTGTCATTCAGTAATGTGTTTGTGGCTTTAAAAAATAATAAAATAAATAAAAGTTAAAGGTTCTATATGGGACCTTTTCTTCTAAGAGTGTAGAAATTTGGGAACCAAACTGAGAAACGCTGCTGTATATGAATCAGTAATTTATGATCATTTATATAACTTCCTTTACCTAATCTTTGAAATCTGTTTCATTTCTCAGATGACAAATGGGAGGTAAGCGTTATAACTCTATAATAAATAGTGAAATAATAAATAAATAAATAATATATATTGTTAAGCCCTGTGTCTAGGGGATAAAACACATACACTGACACTGATAGTAACCTACTGGTAAAACTGTTGCCAGCTAGTTACTGTAGGTATTTTAGGTAACACTTTCTATTGAAAAATGAATATTCATAAGAACAGTTTTAATGTATTATAATATTTACTTATGATGTATGTATGTATATATATATATATATATATATATATAATATCAGCACCCTTGCAATTCTGTCAGAAAATTGTTGAAGTTGCAAATATTTTGGTACTCATGTTTATTTTTTATTGTTTGCATTGGAACAATGCAATGTTGGACCAATATTCTTTGCAAACTATTCCAGGTCGTTCAGATTTGAAGGATGCCTTCTCCCAACTGCTGTTTTGAGATCTCTCCACAGGTGCTCTATGGGATTCAGATCTGGACTCATTGCTAGCCATTTCAGAGCTCTCCAGCACTTTGTTTGTAACCATTTCTGAGTGCTTTTTGAAGTGTATTTCGGTCATTGTCCTGCTGGAAGACCCATGACCTCTGCTGGAGACGCAGATTTTTGACACTGGCCACTCGTTTGCACCCCAAAATTCTTTGGTAATCATCAGATTTTATGGTCCCGTTCACACAGTCAAGGCATCCAGTGCCAGAAGCAGCAAAGCAACCCCAAAACATCTTTGTACCTCCTCCATGTTCGACTGTAGGGACTGTGTTCTTTTCTTTTTCTGTAAACAGTGCCATGATGTCCTTTACCAAAAAGCTCTACTTTTGTCTCATCTGTCCACAGTACATTCTCCCAGAAGGATTCTGGTTTTGTCATATAAGTTCTGGCAAACTCCAGTCTTGCTTTTTTATGCCTTTGTGTCAGCAGTGGTGTCTTCCTTGGTCTGTTACATAGCGTCCCTTTTCATTCAGATGGCGACGGATAGTGTGAGCTGACACTGTTGTACCCTGTTAATCGGGCTTCTTCATCCACCATTCGAACAATCCTTCGTTGTAATTTTTCAGTAATTTTGCTCTTCCGTCCATGTCCAGGGAGGTTAGTTGCAGTGCAACAGGCTGTAAAACCTCTTGATGATATTGCCCACAGTGGACACAGGAACATTAAGATCTCTGGAGATGGACTTGTAGCCTTAAGATTGTCCATGTTTTTCCACAATTGTTTCTCTCAAATTGTTTCTGCCAATAATTTTGTCCAGTCTATATTTGAGCTCTGTGTGTGAAATTTTATCAAATTTGACTTTGCTTCTCTGAAAAGCAGAGCAGTGTTGCATTTTCTTACAGAATTGCAAGAGGGCAGATATTTTTTGCCATGACTGTGTGTATATATATATATATATATATGTATATATATATATAAATATATATGTGTGTGTATATATATATATATATATATATATATCAGACAGCCAAAATAACAGATATTAGATGAATGTGTAATATGACATATGTGACCACGGACCACAAAACCAGTCATAAGGGTTAATTTTTTGAAATTGAGATTTATACATCATCTGAAAGCTAAATAAATAAGCTTTCCATTGATGTATGGTTTGTTATGTCATGATAATATTTGGCCGAGATACAACTACTTGAAAATCTGGAATTTGAAGGTGCAAAAAAATTTAAATATTGAGAAAATCACCTTTAAAGTTGTCCAAATGAAGTTCTGAAAAAGGCATTTTACTAATCAAAAATTAAGTTTTGATATATTTACAGTAGGAAATTTACAAAATATCTTCATGGAACATGATTTTTACTTAATTTCCTAATGATTTTTGGCATAAAATAAAAATCAATAATTTTGACCCATGCAATGAATTTTTGGCTATAGCTACAAATAAACCCCAGCAACTTAAGACTGGTTTTGTGGTCCAGGGTCACATATTTGCTTTGAACTATTTTTTACTGTAATATCAGTTTAATTATTTTGATGGTACCCATACTCAAGAGTATTAAAATGAACACTGAAGCGGTGTTAGAGTTAATTAGGTAATTAAGTGATTCATTGAGTGATGATTGACCATTATTAAAGACGCCTGATGTTAATAAGCAGAATCACCAAAAGGAGAAAATCTAATTTTGTAAGTTGCCATTATAGTGGTCAGTGTTAACATCAGTTTAACTCTTTACCAGTAATTTCTTAATGTTAGATTTTGTTTGGGTGTTGTAATTGAGTTATAACAGGCAAACAAACCAGAAGAAATTAGATTGTGTGGTTTTGAATGTGCTTTGACAAGGCCATTAAGTAGTGATCTGAATAAGTGAGTTGTATTTTGTTTATGTTGGTTTAATCAGACAGGTGTTTCTGAAATTTATTTGACCAGATAAAATATAAACAATTTTTAGATTTAGACACACAGACATCGACAATCAGCATGATAATCACAACAATGGTGACCAACAAAAACGTATGTTGTAGCCAATCAAAACTCATCCATATCTCCCATCATGCATTGTGGCATGAATAAATTATGAGCTGATGATTTCTGTGATGTTTAGAGTTGATTTGTTTCTGAATATGCTGTTTGTCACCATTTTTGAGATTCATATGCTGATTCATGATGTCTGTCTGTGCCTAAAAGAACAACTGAAAGTTTTGTTTGATTGGAGGAGCTTGTAAGAAGTCCATTCAAAATGTAATAAAAAAAAAAAAAAAATCAGGCTTCATTATTTTTTTGCTGCTGTGAAACCACAAGGCAGTTATAATAAATAAAGGATGTAGAACTCTAAATGATTTCAATGGCTCAAATTAAGTTCATTTTAAAACAGAATTAGCACCATTGCATGACTTTTGCTCTTTGCCTTGTCTAGCTACTTTAACTAAACAGTTGAACAAAAGCTAATGGTAAAAAGCTACAGGTCAAGAGCCCAACTAATGCTAACACTGACCACTATAATGGTGACGTAAACATGTCTTCAGGTGTCTTCAATAATTTTCAATCATCACTCAATTAATCACTTAATCACTGCTTCAGTGTTAATGTTAACACTCAAATAAACTCCAGGGAGAGTTAAGTTACCTCAGTTTACCTAATTTTATTGAGTAGATTCTATAGGTTGTTTTTTACAGTGTGGTAAAAAAGGTGTTATTTACACTTTGATCGATACATTTTAACCAAAGCATGTTATAGACTTTTCATTTATACCCTAAAGAATCATAACAACTTGTGGAAAATGGGCATCTGATGACCCCTTTAAGCAGATGAACAGTGGGACATAAAAAAAAATCTCTATGCAAAATTTACTTACCCATAAAGATACTTCTAGTGCAGTCATAATTACTTTCAAAATACAGAATAACATGATTTTAATGCTCTAAACATCCATCAACAGGTTAACAGAAAAAATACAGTACATACTTTAGTAGTTTATGACTGTACATAAAGTACATTGTAGTTTATGACTGTGTTGAGTTTCATATTATACTTATATTTATTTATGTTTGTTATTTTTAAGCATGAGGATGCATCTGTTCAGATGTTTCACTTCATGAGAAAGAAGAATGGCCTGGACAAGGTGATGAAGGAGTATGGACTGAATCTAGATGAAGACATTCCCTTTATTGTTGACCTAATTAAGGGATATGCAACTTCAAATAGTCAGGTAAAAAATTATAGGTACTATTACAGCTAGTCTTTAATAAGATACAGTGTTTGAGTTCAAAATATTTTTCATCTTACAGCGGTTTGCAAATAAGTCTTTCCTGTATGAGATTATAGCAAATAAATTGAATGGCATTGATGTGGATAAATGGGACTATTTGGCACGGTAAGTACTTCAAGTATTTTATTATTTTTAAAGTATGTTAAAATTGTTTTTGTTATAGTGCACCAGGGTTTGCAGTCCATGTCAGTCCCTATAAATAAAAATGCTATTTTATGTGTTACAGTCAGAGGTGGGAATATCTGTTTTTATTGAAAATTACATTGTAAAAAAACAACCTATAGAATCTACTCAATAAAATTAGGTAATACTTTGCACTCAGTTTGTTTGGGTAGATTCTATCCTATATATTTGAGTAAAGAATACCTCAATTTAACAGCTATGATAAACTTAAAAAAAAAAAAAAAGGCAGGTAAAGTCTACACAACAAAAAGCCCAGTGTTAAAACTTATTTTGACGACAGACAGACAGACAGACACAACAACGGAGACCATCAAAAACGTATGTTGTAGCCATCATGCATTGCGGCATGAATAAATTATGAGCTGAATTGTCTTTGTAATTTCTTTTATTCTATTTTCTTTTTTTTATTTTTACTGTTTTTATGTGACTTTTTGGGCACTTTTTCTGTGATGTTTTGAGCTGATCTGTTATTGAATATGCTGTTTGTCACCATTGTTGAGATTCATATGCTGATTCCTGATGTCTGTGTGTGCCTAAAAGAGCAAGTTTTGAACATTTTTTTGATCAAAGGAGCTTGTAAGAAGTCCATTCAAAATGTATAGAAACTACAGGCTTTTAAACCTCAAGGCAGTTGTAATCAATAAAGAAAATGTAACTCAAAGACTAGACTCTAAATGATTTTAGTGGCTCAAATTATTTATGTTCTTTGGTTTGTCTAGCTGTTTTAACCCAGTTCCAGCAGCTAAATCTAAGGGTCAAGAGCCAACTAATGCTAACACTGAATATATACTATGGTGACGTAAAAATCCTTTTGGTGATTCTGCTTATTGACATCAGGTGTCTTCAATAATGGTCAATCATCACTGAATGAATCACTTAATTACCTCATTAACTTTAACACTGTTTCAGTGTTCATTTTAACACTATTGAGTATGGACTCAAATAAACCCCAGGGAGAGTTCATTTAATACTGAGCTTTTTGCTGTGTAGACCTACTTTTCTTTTAGTTTGTCATAGCTGTTAAATTTAATTATTCTTTACTCAAATACATAGTATAGAATCTACCCAAACAAACTGAGTACAAACTGTTACCTATTTTTATTTAGTAGATTCTATAGATTGTTTTTTATGGTGTACAGAGGATCAGATGTTGATCTTTTTATTGGTTAAAATGATTCCACCATCATGGAGATCAGTGTTTGTTTTAGTTGTGCTCTTGACCCTTGACGTCCAGCAATAGAATTTTTTTTTTTTGCTATTAGATTCTTTGTAGCAATGTATGTGGTGTAAAACACTGAGGTTAATGATGTACAGAGTAAAAATGGCAAAATTAAGCTTTGCAAAGCACTGAAGCTTTGTTTTGAACTGTACTGTAATGCAGGCTATTGCCATCAGGAGAACCGGCTAATTTAGGGCAGATTAAACACTTGTATTTAATTCCACTCTTTTTTTTTACAGTGACTGTCATTATCTTGGAATTCCAGGCAGATTTGACCATCAGCGGCTGCTGAAATCTGCTCGGGTGTGTGAGGTGGATGGGGAAAAGCACATCTGCTTCAGGGACAAGGTACCTGCTAAATGACTTCTATCTGTTGTTGTGCTAGCTGGGACAAAGTTTAAACAAAGATCCAAAAACCAAATTCACAATGTATTCAGGTAGAAAAAAAAATACACAAGACAATAACCAACAATTAGTACAAGACTGAAATAGCAGACATGAGACATATACAAATTAGCTTGTAAACACAGGCGATTATTATTATTATTATTATTATTATTATTTTCAGTTTAAACACGTTAAAAATATTTAACGCAATTAATGCAGGGGCGGAACAAGGCTTGACCGCCCCATTCACAACTGCTACTGAATTTCGTTTATTTAGACACTGAACTACAGGTCTTCACGGGTCAAAAAATGTGTACCCCAGACCTGGGCATTGTACGGCCCCCAGCCCTCTGGCCATCCTTGACCGGCCCACGTGAGGTAATTGTTAAATTCAATCGCAAATAATAATTATGTGTAATTATGTGCACGCAATACAACCTCACTGCTTTTATTTTCAAACTGCTTATTATTATTCCTACTATTATTATTATTAGTATTATTATTAACAATTACATCTGTTCATGTAACCGTATCTCAAATGTGTTCGTGATCATATAGCTTTCAAGAAATGTGAGTTTGCTATAAGCCGTAAGAGATTTTTTAAATGATTATTATTTTTGTCTAAATATTTTTCTTCATTACACGTCTTGTTTGGTCTAATTTCATATCATTGCATGTTAAAAATAATGTACTTTGTTATGCAGACACAAAATGTGAAACTGCAGTCTTATTCGCATATAGGCTAGCATTTTTATAAATATTTGTAAAATATTATATATTCAGCATATTTTACTTAACCTATTTTGTACCTATCTTAATTATTTAATTCATAAATTAGTAATTAAAACAGATTTTATTTTTTTTAAAAGTGACATCTTGATGGACAACAACTAATAATGATCAACAAGTGGCATCAGTCCGTTCGATCATTTTAAAATGTCAAATAGGCTTTAATTCATACATTACAATTGCATCTGTCTCGGATGTAGACTGGTCAAGATTTATTTTTAAAGAACCTGTTTATGCGGCGTGTGGAATTCACCTAATACATAACAGAGAAGCGTTAGTGCGATCACTTGTATTTTTCCTGATAATGAAACTAATTTTATTTCCTTGAACTCATAATAACAACTTGCTTTTGTAGAGTAATGACAACAACCAGGACACGCTTTCTCCCATCTGTCTCTGAAGCGTGTCACAAAAAAAAAAGAACCGAAACTCATCGTATGACTGTCTCACATATATGATAAATATATCTATAGAAAGTTTAAAATGTCTACTTTTAAATGAACAAATTCAAAACTAAATCAATTACCCCGTGATTATGTAATCTGTATGAAGGTTGCATTTCTCTCTAAAGGTGTCTCCATTTTTAAAGCATTTCATACGGATTTCCATAGTCGGATAAATTCCGCTTTCAGAACTGTCATGTCTGTAAAATTGATATTTTTTCCTCAGAAACAAAAAAAAAAAACACATTTATTCAACCTTTCTCCATCCCTCAGATATGGTTGCTTTTATACTGATACTTTTCTCAGGGTTTTAGAAAAATATAAATAGATTGTACAAGTTATTGGTAATGAATACATTCTATGAGAATTTATGTTTCAGATTTTGACTGCAAATGTCACGTCCATAATGCTGAAACTGCGTCATGTTAATCTTTGAAATACTTGCTTTTTTGTACAAAGTTGTGATGGTAGTTTTTGAAACACTGCAATCATTTTTTTAACTGTTTTTGTGAATGTTCATTAAATAGTAATATGAATATGTGCTCCACATTTTCATTGTTTGATTGTAATGTTTCATTTAATGTTTATTTATTTATTTATTTTTTATAAAGAGATATAAATTATATTGGGCAGAACTGAGTTAAGTGCACTGGTCCGGCCCTCTGGAACCGCCCAAGTTTATCATGTGGCCCCTTGGGAAAATTAATTGTCTACCCCTGGTGTACCTGAACCTAAAGAGACCTGTAAATGTGCTGCAGTAAACGGAAAAATATAACGACCATTATTCAAAGTTGGACCCGAACCTGGCTGGGAAGACATAGACCTGACTGCACCTGATAGGCACATTTTGCACAGCAAACTGCTATTAACAAGTCAATAGACAAGTTATGGAAAACAACAACAACAACAACAACAACAAAAACACTTAATAGCCTTCTCCCTGACTGCAATGCATACAATCTTCCTTGCCATTAAATTTCCATCCATGATAGGCTGTATCTCTCTCGTTTGCTGACTGAAAGAGCCTTTTTAATCCACTTACTATTTCAGCTTCAAAAGTATTTGCTATCACAAGCAGATTTTTAAAAAAAAAAAAAAAGTATTTAACGCTTCAGATTTTGTACCAGTATAACCTAGTTCATGGAAATGGAAATAATATATATTCTTTATTTATGAGTTTATGGTCTAATGTTGAGATATATAATGCAAACAAAATTTTTTAACTCCACTAGTATTTGGACACACAAACAGACATTAAGAACCAGCATATGAATCTCAACAATGGTGACAATCAACAAAACACTTCATGCTGCAATGCATGCTGGGTAACAACATAATAAAAAAAATCCCATTATGCACTGCAGTATGAATAATTATTGTCGCCATTTAATTCTTTGAGGATTTGGGATTTGAGATTTGCTTGTGACTTCTGGTATCAGTCTGTGCTCTAGTCTGACTCTCAGTTTCTCTCATAGGTGGCAGATAACATATATGGCATGTTTCACACCAGATACACTCTTCATCGTCAGGCCCTTCAGCACAAGATCGGTTACATCATTGACATCAAGTAGGTTTTGTGTGCAAAAGATTTATTTGTTCTGCTCATTTGTTTTTCTAAATGCATCCTAATATTTTATTTAGATGTTAGTTGTATAGCTGATGTATGCTTGCTTATTTATTTATTTATTTATTTTTGTACATTAGGATTAAGGATGCTCTTGTACTAGCTGATGATAGGCTGATTCCAGATCGCAAGATCTCTGATGCCATACATGACATGCTAGAGTACAGCAAACTCACAGGTCAGCTGAAGCATGCATACAAATCAAGAGTAATGTTAAAAATATAATAATAATAATAATAATTAATAATGATAACTTTGCCAAGAGTTTTTAGATATCACATCAAATTCAGTTCATATAAATAAATATGATGCTAAACGTATATAATTTTGTTCCTTTTATTCTCCTTCTCTTTTAACAGATCACATCTTTGATCAGATCCTTTCAGACTCAAACCCTGATCTGGAGGAAGCCCAGGCTATTCTAAATAACATTATCAAAAGACAGCTTCCAAAGTTTGTGGGAGAGGCCCGACTGAAGGAAAATAATATAGAGGTACATTACTTTCTTTTTAACTCTCCAAATATAAAACTGTATCACTGTGTTATTTAAAATCACCTTCATGCTTATTTATTTGGCCAAGATATTCTTACCAAAGCATACACTCAACAGATGTATTAAACATGGGGGATGGGGGGTGGGGGGTGGGGGGTGCAAACGGGGGGCAGTGGGGATGGCGTATTATTTATGAATAAAATACGTCATCAGATTTTAATCATTGTGCTTGGATGCTGATGATCCCCTTGAGTTAAACCGCATTGTTTCAGTTACCTTTTGTGTCATTGCCCACAATGCTTCAGTGACAAAACTTTAAAATAGCAAACAGGGAAAACGTACTCGGTTACTATCGTAACCTCGGTTCCCTGAGATACGGGAACGAGTACTGCGTCGTTAGATGCTATGGGAAAAAGTCCTTTTTTCTCCTTGACTGAAGCCTTTTTCATAAACGCAGTGCAACTGCACAGCCATTGGATCGTGCAGAGAAACGAAACGAGCCAATGACTCGGCAGCGGGGCTGCACGAGCCTATGGCGAAGATGCCCGCCGAAGCCCGCCAGAAGGGGCGGGGTCAATGGCTATATAAGCGGCCGCTTCGCCATAGGGAATCAGGTTACTTCGACTGAAGCGACGATTATGTCGTGCAGCGACATGGTATGGCCCGTAACGCAGTACTCGTTCCCGTATCTCAGGGAACCGAGGTTACGATAGTAACCGAGTACGTTCCCTTTCGATACTACACTCGTACTGCGTCGTTAGACGCTATGGGAACCGGTCCATAAACGCCATGCCATGGAGAGAACGACCGAACCCGTACTTAGACCCAACGGCCCTAGTGACGAGTAGAACAAGGTCTGGTCGAGAATCGCTCTCCTGTGATTACTCATGCAGAAAGGATTCCCGCCTGTAGGGCGGGGATGTCTAGGCTGTAGAACCTAGTAAATGTGGACGGCGAGGCCCAGCCGGCCGCCGCACAGATTTCTGCCATGGATACACCACTAGACCACGCCCAGGAAGAGGCCACGCCTCTTGTTGAGTGGGCACGCACTCCGACGGGGCATTCTAGACCCAAGGAGGAATAGGCTAGGGAGATAGCATCAACTATCCATCTAGAAAGTCTCTGCTTTGTGACCGGTTGTCCCTTATTGCGGCCACCAAAGCATACAAAGAGCTGATCCGACTTCCTAAAGGGGGCGGATCGCTCGACATACATTCTCAATGCCCTAACAGGACAGAGCAGACTCAACTCTTGATCACCTTCCGAAGAGGGAAGAGCAGAGAGCGTTACCACTTGTGCCCTAAACGGGGTGGAGGGCACCTTAGGCACGTAACCATGCCTTGGTTTCAGGATGACCTTAGAGTCGCCTGGTCCAAACTCAAGGCAGGAGGGGCTTATAGAGAGCGCTTGCAGATCTCCTATACGTTTGACTGACACTAAGGCTAGCAGCAAGGCGGACTTAAGTGTCAGGGTCTTAAGGTCTGCATCCGACAACGGTTCGAAGGGGGAACTCTTTAGCGCCCTCAGAACCGTGGATAGGTCCCAAGTAGGGATAGTGTGGGGGCGGGAAGGATTCATCCTTCTAGACCCCTTCAGAAAACGAACAACCAAGTTGTTCCTGCCAATCGACTGGCCTGCTATTGGGGCATGAGAGGCCGCTATAGCAGCCACATAGACCTTGAGTGTGGAAGGGGAACGACCCTTATCCAACAGCTCTTGGAGAAAAGACCACAGTATCACAGATATGTCACAAGAAACCGGATTTTTTCCACGGGTGGAACACCAGGTGGAAAAAACGGACCACTTAAAAGCGTAGAGGCGCCTAGTAGACGGAGCTCTAGCTTGAGAGATTGTGTTCAAAACTCCTTCCGAGAGGTTCTCAGGTTCCCGTTCAAACACCACAGGTGTAAGGCCCATAGATTGGGCTGGGGATGCCAAATGGCCCCGTTCGCCTGAGAGAGAAGGTCTCGTCTCAAGGGGATCGGCCAAGGGGCTGCGCAAAGCAGCTGACATAGCTCCGGGAACCATGGCTGAGTCCTCCAAAGCGGGGCCACCAGGAGGAGCTTGTGACGTTGTTCCCTGACTCGTTTGAGTATTTGAGGAATCAAAGACGTCGGGGGAAAAGCATACAGGAGGAGGTTGGGCCAAT